>JBBBDQ010001427.1:1262500-1450000 GCA_037127315.1 Ascarosepion bandense
ATCTTTATATACATATATATAAATAATCTTTATATATATATATATAAATAATCTTTATATATATAAAGTATATATATAAATAATTTTTATATTTATAAAGTATATACAGTAGTAGTGTTTACATATACAAAGTATATACACAAATAGTATTTATATATATGGTCTGTATATATATATATATATATATATTTATATTGTCTTTATATATATATATATATATATATATAGTTTACATTAATATCCAGTAGGTATATACATGTATATAAATATATATATATTTGGGGGTGTGGGTTCTCTAATGCAAATATACTATATACAGGGCGACGTGTAAATTGTCGCTATATTATATTATTAAATTCGCGCAAGCGCTTTGCTTTTCATTGTGTCTTAAATCCTTATCGATAAAGATTCAACTGTGTCTGTGTTTTTCTCTCTCTCTCTCTCTCTATATATATATGTAAAATTTTATGTAAGATATATATATATATATATATATATTAATATCTATATCATTTATATATAGAAAAACTATATCTATATACTTTATATATATATATAAAGATTATATACTTTATATATATATATATATATATAAAGTATATAATCTTTATATATATATATATAAAGTATATAGATATAGTTTTTCTATATATAAATGATATAGATATTAATATATATATATATATATATATCTTACATAAAATTTTACATATATATATATAGAGAGAGAGAGAGAAAAACACAGACACAGTTGAATCTTTATCGATAAGGATTTAAGACACAATGAAAAGCAAAGCGCTTGCGCGAATTTAATAATATAATATAGCGACAATTTACACGTCGCCCTGTATATAGTATATTTGCATTAGAGAACCCACACCCCCAAATATATATATATTTATATACATGTATATACCTACTGGATATTAATGTAAACTATATATATATATATATATATATATATATATATATATATAGAATAAGAACAAAGCAAATAGTAAACCTATGTCACTCTAACATGTTTTACTTATAATACCTTCCGTGAGAGAGAGAGAAAATTTTCTAGGCTCCGTTTGGATGAGGCACCAGGCCGAACTTATGTAGTATCTATTGAGGACCAAATTCACTACTCAGTTGTAACAGGTCCTAGCGAAACAAACTTGCTATCCATTACACCGCACCGGGTAGGATGGGTAGGAGAAGAGAGAAAGAGAGAATAAAATGACAAAGAGACAAATTTATAGATAGGATTTATAAGTACGCAATTCACAATGCCAGAAATTTGGAAACAGCATGATATACCGTTCGCATTCGCTCCAATGCTTTAATACGAATATTTCATTTTTTAAAAGTGAATCTGAGGGCAATTAATATGGTTTGGAAAATGATCAATTAGTTTAATAGTAATTAAAAAGGTGCTTGGAGTTATTGTTAATGATGTCAACCTTTTGCTTCCATTCATTGTCTTGTTGGGGTCACAGATTCCACACGGAGGCCTACAACAAATGCCTTTTGGTGGTAGTGCTTTCATGGGTCACGAGAGTGCCAGCTGGAATTGCCTATGTCTGGCAACGGGACTCTGCACCCTGACACACAAGCATTATAACCCAGTCACAGCTGTCTGACAATTTTTGTGAATTCGCACTTTGTGTTGCTTATGCAGTGCTCCCCCTTTTCCGTATTACCAGACTGATTGCATTAGCGTTATGGTTTTACCTACGCTGCTTCTAAATCTCTAGCCACGAATATTTTATTGATAAAGGCATTTGAAGCTATTGGGATAGCAGCTAGGTTACGAAATATGATTTCCCTTTATCGAAAATTTTCAAAATGTAATTGCCTGTAGAGCAACTGATACCATAACATCACTTCCCTGGGAAACTGGGAGTCTGTTGACATCCGTTTTGAAAGTGATAGGTAGATGTGTAGATCATATTCTACTACTAAAATTACATCGTGTTCTGCAGATGACATTTTCTCTGACATATGTAACATGTTAGCTCGCTGTATAAGTAGATGTCTAAGTTAGCACGGCGGTGTGAGTATAAATTTTAATCAATCGGTTTTTAATTTTCATTGATAAAGTTATGTATCCATGTTTTTCCAGCTATAGTCACTTTGTGCTATCCTTGGTTTCATATGTCAGAGAAGACCTCGGCATTTAAAACCGTATAGGATCTAAATATTAAACACTGCAATATATTTCCTAGTTTATACTCTCAAATATTCGTAACGAAAATAAACAAATAATGACATAAAATAAGCTGCATTATATTTAATACCAGGAATATATCCATAATAAGCTTGGAAAAATATATAATTCAGCTAGTGTATAAATTTGAATCTAATTGCAAAATTTATAATTGTGAATCCTATCTATAAATGTATGCTTGTGAAAGCCATCTATAAATGTATGCTTGTGAAAGCCATCTATAAATGTATGCTTGTGAAAGCCATCTATAAATGTATGCCTGTGAAAGCCATCTATAAATGTATGCCTGTGAAAGCCATCTATAAATGTATGCCTGTAAAGTATGAAAGCCATCTATAAATGTATGCCTGTGAAAGCCATCTATAAATGTATGCCTGTGAAAGCCATCTATAAATGTATGCCTGTGAAAGCCATCTATAAATGTATGCCTGTGAAAGCCATCTATAAATGTATGCCTGTGAAAGCCATCTATAAATGTATGCCTGTGAAAGCCATCTATAAATGTATGCCTGTGAAAGCCATCTATAAATGTATGCCTGTGAAAGCCATCTATAAATGTATGCCTGTGAAAGCCATCTATAAATGTATGCCTGTGAAAGCCATCTATAAATGTATGCCTGTGAAAGCCATCTATAAATGTATGCCTGTAAAGAAAGCCATCCTATAAATGTATGCCTGTGAAAGCCATCTATAAATGTATGCCTGTGAAAGCCATCTATAAATTTATAAATGAGAATCCTACCTGCGAATGTATAAATGTGTGTGTATATATATGATGATTGAATGTGCCTCTGTCTAACTGTATATCCTTTATCCAATCCACAATTTTTATCCGATTTTCATCAAGCTTCACACAAATGTTCCTTACACATCTGGTCAGATCATGGGCTAGTTATTTTTCCGATTTTCCCTGGTATCAATATATATAAAGCAACATATTTGTATCTCTGCGTGGGTCTATTTGTACGTCCTTTATACAGATCCGCAATTTTAACCGATTCTCACTAAACTTCGCACAAATATTCTTTAGGCGTTCAGTCAGTTCATGGGCTACTTATTCTTTCTGATTTCTTCCCGATATCCGAAATCAATACCCCGATATCCGATCAGGTCTTATTAAAATCAGGGTTTCAGCCCTTTTATCGTTGTTTTTGTTACAGAATTTGCTCAGACTTGAGAAAATTATAATTTTTAGTCTCAAACATTAGTAGATCGTCTCAGCCGACTCATTTTCCCTGACATCGGAAATCGAATCTGATCAAAAACCGATATTCAGCCAAAAATATCACTCATTTTCTCTAATTTTACTCTCGATGGCTACGATAAGTTATCATGGACTTACTTAGGTTAGTTTCTCCTTGGATGACTTATTTGACTTCAATATTAGAAATTGATACACCGATAACCTATCGAGTCTGATCAAAATCAGATTTTCAGCCCTTTTATTTTGTTTTTTTCTTCGGATTTTGCTCTAAGTATGTATCATTGTAGTTCTTAATCTCAACCATGATACCATTTACTCAGAGATCTTATTTAGTCTCCAAAATTCAGTTTGCGACGGAAAACTTAATTTACATCAATACTGGAAATCATAATTTAACTTAGATCCATTCGTCTTTCAATCTACGGTTTCGCATTTACTGGACACGACTATTGATTTTTAGTCTTTCGTGCCAACGTCCAAAGATTCGGAGCTTCAGGACCATGGATTCGTTTTAAAGATTTCATTACACCCGAGCAACACCAGGCTACACTGCTAGTACTATCTATATATGAAGATAATTTTTTTACGAGTTGTTTTGCGTTTTATAATAATAAAAATATTCCACCTAGCCATGAGTTATCAACAGCAAGACCAAACTCCAAGTGTCGGCTCGATCTAAGTTAAAAGAATTTGTAATTGATCACCTGATTAAGACATGGTAATAATCGAAACTAAAATTCGATAAGTGAGTTGCGTACGTATTCACCTATCAATTTCTGTCTGCCGATCATTTTTCTCATTACAAAACCACGAGACATTTCTGTTTCCGATTCAACGAATTACTATTTGTCGACTTTATTTACGTAGAGATTGACAGGTTGCGTGACGCTAGCTGAACAAAACTTGAGTATTTCTTTTTCATTGAAGAAAGAAAGAAAGAAATATATAGTAAATGTAACATAGTGTAAAAAATAGTGTCTCTCGGACGAAATGCAAAAGAGCTTTGTATATATTCAATATAATACAAATACTAGTCGGTGGAAGCCATGTATTACAGAAGAACATATTAATGAAGCATATTTAAACCCATAGAATTTCGACTTCAGTTTAGTCTGACTCTTTTTAGCCATATTCAGTCAGTCCACTGCTATATGTGATAAACGCTTGGGCAATCATTTCTCAATCCATAAAAAACTAGACAGATTATCCCACCGAAGAATTTCATTACTTTCTGCGGTAGAGTGATTGCTATTCAAGGCTATAAAATTCAATCTCTCCTACTGTTCAACCCATAGCTTGAGTGAAAAAGATGGTTTCATACCATACCCAAGGGTATTTGCGCGTAAGGGAAAGGAACGAATTTAACTGGAATTCGAACTAGAATCTTTGATTTCTATTTCCGAGCAGGTATCCATAGCTCCACAATAGCCTAATTATAATTTTAACCTCCAATTTGTTAAAATGAACGTTTCAGTGAAATATATTTGGAATCTTCAAGTTTTTTCTGAAGTAAAAAATGGTGGATCTTTATGCAAAATATGTGTGATAAAAATAACGCCAGTGGGGTAGATGTGGTTTCCTATTAATTTCAAACTGATGGAAACTACTAAATAGTGGTTATAAAATGATGCTTGAAAAATAAAGTCATAGCTGGACACGTGATCTTTTCTGTATTATTTTGATGATACTCATTTGACTTCATACTCAATTTGACCGATTTTCTCTACGTTGAAATTTTAAATTTTCTTTTTTCCAATTATCTAAACAATAATTATAAACATTAATTTGACATGTAAAAATACTACTTAAATACTTTATGAAATTACCTAGCTTTCGACTAGAATAAGAAAATGTTGAACTTCAATGAAAATTGTCAAAATATATGGCAAATAATAAACTTATGTTACTTTGTGTTAATGACAGTGTACACCTTCCGTGAAAAACGAAGGCGATTGTTGGTTTTAATAAAGAAATGCAATGAAACAAAAAATTGAAACAATGTATTGAAATCCATTCAGGACACAAAACAGAATTCAAAAACATATCATGCAACAGTTGCAACAATTCCAGTTACAATTTTTGACGGCCAATGTTATCTATGATTCATTGATTATTGTTGGTATTTATAAAATCATATATAATTATATAAATCGCTTTGTGAGCAATATAATTTCACGTAAACAAAGCAATTTTTGAAATATATAATTAGATGGAAAACCCACTCGAAAGAAAAAGCTAATCAACGAAACAATATAAACGGCGTTGACAAGACCTATCTGAAGACCAAATAGAAGCAAGACAATCAATTATATTCAATAAAATGGGAACATCGAGCTGTTGCTTTCGATATCAAGAAAGCGTTTGACATGGTTTGGAATACTGGCCTTTTACAGTGGTACGATATTTCGGGACGATTATTTGATTTAATTTAACCATTCCTATCAAATTCGTGAAAGGAAGGGCGTTTTGATCGGGTGAGCTTTTAGATTTTTTCATACAAACGCGTGCGTTTCTCAATGTTCAATCGTAGATCCTACGCTTTTTTTTATCTTCATCAATGATATTCGTGATGTTATCCGTTTCCAAGCAGGCATCTATGCAGATGGCTCCACTATCTACTCTCGTTTAAATAGTAAATATGTCAAGGCTTACAAAGTCAACCTGACTGCTGCTCTTGAGAAGGATCTCCAATCTGTGATGGAATGAGATAAGAAATTTTGATGTCTCCAAAACGAGACTATTCTCATTAAACCAATATAGGAATAAATGTACCTACTATCAGATGATACTAGTCGTCTACAGAGCAAGACACTGTGTCGTTGGCCTCAGTCTCTCAACCGACCTGAAGTGAAACGACTACATCGAATCTATAGCTGCATCTAATCTTAGGAAGTTTGGATCTCTCTGTTAGACCCGAAATTTTTTCTCGGCAAAATCTATTTTGCACATTTATAATTCGTCCGTACATTCAATACTATTGTCATTTCTTATCGGGTTCTCCTGCTATTCACCTCGATGTTCTCAAAAAAATCCAAAGGAAGATCTGCAATATAATCGATTCTAACTTGGCATCTTAACTTCAGTTACTTTCTCACCGACGGGATATGGCTTCCCCCTGTATTTTCTATAAATATTTTCACAGCTTCTTAGACGAGCTTTTATCCGTGGAACCCCTTCCATATGAATTTACACGTGTTAATAGATTCACATCAAAGTCGTTGTTAAATATAAGTAAGTCATTTATTCTTTCCTCGCACTTCCTGCCTGTGGAACTCTTTTCCGTTTAGTTGCTTCTCTGATAGCTAAAATCTCCAAAAGTTTAAAGGCAACTTAAGTTGACATTTTGTATCTATTTAATCCCATCCATTTCTTATCCTTTCTTTGATACCACTTGTACCTTGCTTTCTATCTCACTGTATCCCCTTGCGCAACAGTGAGTGTCCTGAATTTCTTAGGGTGAAATGATTAAAAAAAAAGATTGTGGTTTACATTTTGTCCAAGAGACTCTATTTTTTAGATTATGTTGCGTTTAGTATATATTTCGTTCTTTCTTCTATTGCGAAGAAATACTCAACACTTGTCCAACCAGCTTCACGCAACCTGTCAATCTCCACCTAAATAAAATCGACAAATAGTAATTCGTTGAATCGGAAACAGAAATGTTTCCTGGTTTGGTAATAGAAAAACAAACAGTAGAGTGATTCACAAGAAAAGTTTGAACATATGCAGTCTTGTAAACCTAGTAGTAAGGAAACGGAATAATTAAACGGTTCATTTTGCTATACTAATTTTAAAAGTAAATTACTTCTACCTAAATAAAGATCAGTATTTTAGTTGTATAGATTATTTAAATGACTAAGAAAAAATAAACTCTCATATATTGATTAACTTTTGTTACATTTACCTCCTTTCTTAAATCAGAGTAAGATATATATATTTATATACCTCCTACTGACTATTTTACACTAAGACATAGAAAACATTAATAGCCCACACCTGCGTGGGACACACACGCATATATATATATATATATATATATATATATATATATAATGTGTGTGTCTGTGTGCGTGTCTAGAAATAAATGCACAACGATTTTTTTAAAGCATTTCACCCCAAGCAAAGCATACCACTGCACTGCCACTATTGCGCAGGGGATTACATAGAGGAAGGTGATGAGAGAGTGCTTAGATATAGGAAACATCAGAAGGCGTGTAATAGACGGGTAAGGATGTACATGGAAAGAGTGAGAGAATGCATGCGAGTTAGTGTGTTAGGAGGTGTCTGTTGACCTTACATTTAAACTACTGGAGATTTTAGCTGTCAGGCAAGCAAGTATGTGTAAGGGAATTCCACAGGCAGGAAGTGCGAGAAAAAAAGCTGTTGGAGTAGAAATTGATGTTACATTTTATCGGTTTCACTGTAAAAGGGTGGGACCTAGTTGCTAATCTAGTATCTCGTGCAAATTCGTACATAGGGGGCACCAGTGATGTGAGTTCATCGGAGCAGAAGCCGTGAGATTATTTATAAAAGAGGCACAGGGAGCCACGTCACACCGGGGAGAGAGTGACTACAGCCGGTCTGCTAAGTCTTTATCGATCACATTACAGATTTGCCGTTGTATTTTGTCAAGAACCCAGAGGAGAATAGAAGGGGCACCCGACCAGATGTGGCAGCAGTATTCAATACCAGGGCGGATGGTAGATTCTTATATGTGCTGAATCGATTCAGACGGAAAAAACTCCCGGGCTCTGCACAAGGAACCGACTCTCATAGAAGCGGATTTAGCAATGGATTCGATATAGTCATTCCACTTGAGGTTCGCCAAGAGTGTGACGCCAAGGAGGCGTAGTGTTTTACTCTCTGGGTGGCAAGCCTGTTCCATGCTAATGGGAGGTAGATGCGATTGTCTATGATGATTAATTGATAGCAGCTTCGTTTTGTAATTGAAATTTACGAGCCATTTCTTACTCCAGTCCACTACGGATTGGAGGTCCTTTTCAAGCTCGGCAGCGAGGTTCGCTTTGTCGCCCACACCGGATTTTTGATCAAGGTGAGAGCAAACTGTGGTGTCATCGACATACATGCCTACCTGGGATCTTCTGGCATCGGGGAGATCATTAATGTAGATCAAATAGAGCGTAGGACCTAGGATATAGGCTTGAGGGATACCCTCATTCGTATGCTAGTTCTGGGAGGCATGTCTGTTTAATACCACCTTCAATGTGCGGTTAGACAGGAAAGACTTGATTAGGTCAAACAAATGTACAGTTATACCATAGATCCGCAGTTTGCGTAGAAGGCCAGCATGCAGACTCAAACGCTTTAGAGAGATCGAAGGCAACGGCTCCGTCTTCATCATTTTTGTCGAGAGCCTGGTATATATATTCGGTGATGGTCGTTAGCATATCAGCAGTAGACCTGGTGAAGCGGAAGCCATAATGTTTGTCCGAGAGGAGCCTGTGGGCTGTGAGATGCTGAACCACCTCGGCGTTGATAATGGATTCGAACACTTTGCAAAAGATCGGAAGAAGGCTGATAGGGCGGTAATTTGCAGGGTCCGACGGTTCTCCAGTGTTCTTAAATATAGGATCTACAGAGAAAGACTTCCAAAAGGCAGAAAAGCAGGAAGCGGATAGGCAGAAGTTGTAGAGCTTAGAAAGGACAGAGGAGAGTTCAGGGGCACATTTCTTCAAGACTTCTGTCTTCTCCGCTCGTCAGCAAGGAAGTCTCGAAACGAATCCCAGTCTGCTCTTTGATAGCAGTAGGATATTCTGCTGGTCTGGTTTTCTTGGGTAGGCTGAGAGTGGAATGAGATGTTGACGGAAACTACGGCCATGTGTTTGGTTTCGATACATGTTGTTTTTGAATTAAGTTAAGTGCATTCACAGACAATTGAATCTATTTTACACCTCCGTTGTAGTGGGCAATTATTGGGGTTTCTACGACTGCATAAGTTTTTATTATTGTCCTCTTTATTATTTTGGCAGTTATTTTTATTTCGATATGTTAATAAAAATGCAATATAACATCCATTGAAAACCCAGCTGTAAATAAAGTCTATATTGGATCTACAAAGAACACCTTTAAGCAACGCTGGTACATGCACTTAACTTTATTCAAAAACATGTATTGAAACCAAACATCCCTTTCTTCATATCTTTAGAAATTAAAGGACACAAAAAAAAATAAATAAATAAAATGGAAAATCCTGGAAAAAAATAGAACCTGTAACTTGCTTAACGACATCTGCCCTTTATGCTTAAGTGAAACGTTGCATATTCTAAAGCATACCAACAATAGCGAACTATTGAAGAGTAGAAATGAATTAGCAGCGTTTTGTAAACATCGAAAATATTTTTAGTTAAAATTTAATTAACCAAAAAATACTATATTCACATCAAATAATCCTCTCCAAAAAGTAATTAATATCCATGTTTAATCCATAAAATAAATAAACGAATATCGTATTAATAAAATAAACTCACACAACACTTAAAAGTCACTCTATTCCATCTACTCATAGATAGTAGTAAAATAAAAAGTGCTTACCCTTTCTTAAAAAACCTTACATCCGAATAAAAGAATTACCTAGACAAAACTAAAAAGTGACCTGTTCAAAACTAGTGCTACCCCGCCCCGCTCTCCTAACCCAAAACTGTATCTTTATGGTTACAAACTGCCGACTGCCCGGATTAAACATACTAAATTCCCATCCCACACATCATTTAGATATCACATTACCAAGAATAAATCGTTTTCACCATTTATTTTTCATTTCCACTAATCACCACATGCATTGATGCTCCGAAACAAAAGTTTTTTGTAGTGATACTATGATTTTATAAACCATTGTAACAACTAATACAATATAAAGCTCTACTTTGTATAGAGCACACTTTATAAAAGTAAATGCTTGAACAGTGGGTATAGAATCTACATGTTCTATAACTTTATTTCAATATATATATATATATATATATATATATATATATATATATATGCGCGGTACTTATTTGAAAGCGCTCAATATCAGTGATAGAGCTAACATATTCAGTTAGATATATATAGTTATGTTTGTGTGAGCCCCGGTGGGCGAACGCGTGTGTGTATGTATCTGCATACGTCAATGGGTGTACATGTGTGTATCTTTGTCTGCGTTTGTATGAGAGACGTCACGACGACAAGTTCTCCTCCCGATTTTTCTCACACGTTAAAAACAATCTGTTTGCCTGTACGATTGCAAAAGCGTGAAACCCAAGGTCACAAACTAACACCTATTTAATATATATATATATATAATATACATTTACATTTGAATATTTTTTTTCATTGTTTACTTTTACACGAGTTCCATCTTCTCCCAGTATTGTGAGTAATCCTTTTGGTTTTGTCCTCTTTCTTGACCATCTATAATTAAGCCAACATAGCCCTTGATAAGTGTTGGTCGAAAGGTTCCGCGGGTTTGGGATAGTTATGACGTCTATTCTTTTTAAGGATATATATATATATATATATATATATATATATATATATATAATTATAAAACTGAATTTCATAACCTATAGGGCATAAAAAAACACTCAACATTAATTACCAATAGTAATGATTATTGATACTTATTAAATGAAGCTGTTGCCTACCATGAACGCATCCTCAAAGTTTATGTTTATATATATATATGTTTTCCTTTATTTTGGTGATACTTAATTTTTTTTTCTCAACATCTCAAATGACTTATGTTCATGTGTAATATCCAAAGATAATGAAACTCGATAAGCATTTTCCTCTCTTTTGTCTTCTCTTAATTCATGATTTGATTAATTATGTTTCTCCATGAAGTCTCACCCTTTATAAAGTTAACACGATTTATTTTCTGATTATCCCACCCATTTACTGTTATGTCATCCATACACCAAAGATTGTTACGCATTTTACATGATGGTATATTTCTGCCTCTTGCCTTCAAGATATTCTCTGTCAAATTCAAGTCCGTTTTTTTTTGTTTTTTTTTTTGCTCTGTGTCACAGAAATGTCCGTTGTCTCTTTCTGATTCTTATTATAGTTGTATTCTGGTGTTTTTTGGAACTTGCTCCCTGCTCATATTGTGCGGCTATTGTATAATCCTTGTACTATAGTAAAATACCTGTATTCCATCAAGTAGACTCTTAATTTAGAATAAAAATTGAAATTACATAGCAGTTTATCAATCTTTTCATAGTTTATAACGAAAGCTATCTTTTATTCACACTTGATCAGAAATAATCAATTGTAATATTATCATTTGTCGAAGTATCTGACAGTTAATGCCCAGAACAAGATTAAAATCAAATTTAAAAGCATAAATCAGTCATATTTATTTTGGTAACACTGGACGATTTCGTTGAATCGAATATTTTTAAACGTCGGAAATGTTTAACCATAATTGTATTCGACTAGTTATTCAGGAGGTGTCATACCTCACTTGAATAATGGCGGGCGGACTACATCATGCATCTATAACACTTTTCACGGGGATCTTAATACTTGATATACATATATTCGCGATATTCATTAAAATATATTCATTTTAAATGATTTCATAAATGTTATTTGTTTTTATTATGGAAAGGTTTAAAAATTATCTGAATTCAATTCAAATTTCTCCAGAAAAAATTTTTTCGATACATAAAAACATGGGCTGTGAACGTTAGTTATTTAGCGAGCAATGCTTATCTTCGTTTAAACGTATTCAATGTTTCCCAAATTACATCTGAGTTTTAAATACAGAATATGATTCATGGGTTTATTGATAAAATCAAGGTAAATTTAGCATTTCAAACATTCCATATTATGTGGAAAGAATTGGTCTTAATATACTTCGGGTTGACCTTGAAGAAGAAAACAAGCTTAATAATTTATTTTGCAAATAATAGCTCAACCAAATATATTATTTATGACTTTCTGTTAACTTATTTTTTACTCGAAATTTATTTTTTGATTGACTGACTGATTCGTTTTCCTCGGTTTCTTTACTGTGTTCAGGTTATCTAAAAAGGTTTTTTAAATTACAATTTTTCTAATCATAATAACGGTTTAAGTGATAAAAGAGTTACAAATTAACCTAAAACTGGAGAAGAAAATATGAATTCATGCCTTTCCCAAGGATCTTTGCCCAAGAAAATAAATCGAATTCAACGGGAATTGCAAACTCGAAGTTACTGATACCGGAAACTGTGTTCGAAAAACCTAAGACTCATTTTGTTTGAATTACGTCTTAAAGATGTTATTTTAGTTGTCTGTCACTAGGGAAAATATCATAATATTCATATATATTAATCTTAAAAGCATATTCATCTGTGTGTGAAATAGAGCTTCAATACATGGGAGACTATTAGTCTCCTTGACTTCCTATCATTCCTAGATGTAATTATGTTTATTTTCTTAATATCATTAAATGTAATATATCTACTCTAAAAGTTTCTTTTCTCACACTTCCCGTTTTTGGAAGTCACTTCCATTCACTTGCTTCCCTGATAGCTACAAGCTTCAAAAGTTTAACTGCAACGTCAATTGCCATCTTTTATCTACTAGATTACCATACATCTATTATCTTTTCTTCGACATCTGAAGTAAATTTCTCTCTCAATTTAACCTCATGTGCATCAGAGGCATTTCTACCTTGCTTGGGGTGAAATGATCATAAACAATTATTATATACTGTAATACGAAAGAAAAAACATACATTGCAAAATGTAACAATGGAATACATTCTAAAAATATTCTAAATGTTAACATCTTGTTTTAGACGACGAAATCAGAAAATTGCATGAAGGTTGAGAACTAAAATACAGTCGAGTTGTCAGCATCATAACAGAGAGATGTTGATACGACAGCAAAATATCCATCAACCTGGATTAACTGAAGTTGGCCACGAATGACATCATCAAAGAACACGTCTTTCATATCCAGTCACATGATGTGATTGAATAAAGACTCTAGTAGATGTCAGTTCTCACGTGACAACGTAAGTAAACGTCGTGAATTACATAGACAAATAAGTACATGTCTTCTACCGATGTCTTTGAAAATAGTCCTTTTGGTTAAAGCGTGATTTATCCCAACGCCGTACAAACAGAAATTGACACAAGGTCAAGTGGGGTTCTACGTATATATGACATCAATAACCAAACATAGACCCGTCCGCTCGATTCTTACTTTTTAGGTTATGGCACAGACGATAGATAAGTATTCCTCTCCAAATAGAAAGATATTGACTGGTAAACTTATCCATTGGACTGTTAGTTCAAGTTTTTCCAGTTAGACGTTTGGATAAGGTAAACTCTAAGGAGCATTAGTTATGACACTTCATCACTATTTCTTCATACTGGAATCCATCGAATACAATTTAAAGACACACATGGTAGATGGTTACTAATAAAATAGTCGCTATGGATAGAATGTGTAATATGAAAGAGGTGAAGGAAAGTTAATATTATGTAAATAAAAAGATTTATATTACTTTGAAGGGGTTAAGTTTATACTATTTCCGGAAGCATCTCCTCGGGAATCCGCGCCACACTTTTTTTGGAAAAATGGAATTTGTCAGAGGTGTTCAGGACATTTATGAAAAAAGATTTCTCCTGTTCAACCAAGTAATTTAAAATTTTAAAAATAACACCCCCGTGTTCGAAATTGTTTACACAACCGATATTCTTTATGAAAAGGGAATTATATACCACATATCAGAAAATTGTACAGTATTCTTTTTACAACCACTGAGAGTGGGAGACATCTTGCATCTTAGGGTGTTACGTAACCGTAAAATCTTTTATAATACAATCGATATCATGTTACGTAGAACGTTTTCTATGAAACAGATGTTATGATATGCTAAAGAAAAGAGGCTGCAATTGAAATCTGTACTATTTGCAATAACTGAGAAATTATTTACAAAGAGTCGATCTTATATCTTTGGTAAATCCAGCACTAGGAATAAAATCTCCCTATAAGTTCATGCTTGTAATCTAACAAGATTCTATTTTAAGATATAATTTCAAATTGAAAACATTTGGTTAATGCGAAAATGGTGAACGGTTGTTACAAATATATCATTATTAATGCCGTGTTCACGATCCTATTTTTCAGAAAAACTTAATATTTCCTACTGTACCTCTCGAATAAAGATTTTCAATGTAAACTTGTATATTTATAATAATTAATTTGTTGATTTTGTGATTAGGGCATGTCATTACTTATAAGAAATTTAGCGTCAGGCTTTAATATTCTTGGGTGTTTTAAAGTAATAAAAATAAGATGAATGTTATTTCACAATTAAATATATGGTGGATAAATGGTCTATGATGTAGTATTTACCCTATTTACATATTTCGGACTGTTGCCCTTCTCTTTATATGCATGTGTACGACGTTTTGGCTTTTGTACGCTCCGGCTTTATTCAGGTGCGAGGAATTTCTCACCGATCCCTTTATTACGATCTCTAAGGTATAACATTCTCATTTCATGTGTGATGTCACTTCTGGTAGTCAGGTAGTTATCTCTCTTTCACTTAACTTTCTATGAGTAGTAAATTCAATACCAGGCTACAGCAGTGGTGAACAAACAACTTGGAGAATTTTGTGAAAGGGAAATGAATACATCGCACATAGAATAAGAATGATATACCCCAGTTACCGTAATAAAGGATTTGGTTTGAAATTACTAGACCGGAACTTACAGCGGTCGAAACATTGTAAAATTGCAGTAAAGATGAGGACAATAGTCCAAACGATGTAAATAATCGTAGATGATATTCATCTTTTGTACATATACATAGTATATGCGTTGTGGTGCAGTGGATATCGACTATAAACGAGAGATCTAGGTGCTGAGTTCGAATTCCAGTTGAATTCTTTGCATTCACAAACATACACTTACAAACAGATACCTTTAGAAAGGGTATTAATCCGTCTTTCCCCTCTAGTTATGGGTTAAATAATAGGAGAGATTGGGTTCTATAGCCTTGACTGGCACCCAGTCTAAGGCAGAAAGCAATGGCATTTTACTGCAAGATAATCTTCTGTCCAAAGCATGTATGACGTATGGCACTTAACTGACTGATATATACGTGTTCATGTGGGTATATTTACTAGAGGCAATATTAAGTGCGCATTATGTTATAGTTCTGATGAAGACTGATTGATTACTTTAAGAAATTGTATGATATTTGAAATAATATCACGAAAAAGATTTTTGTTGTTGTTTGTTTTGTTGGTTTATTTCTTTAAAGGCATATCAGTGAGTTATTTAATGCCGTAATGTAAATATACTGAACACAATTTTATGGCTTCAACTAAATTTTTGAACGCAACTGTATACCTTCAACTACAGATATAATGAATCGTTGGACATTTTTTATATAAATGTGTATTGTTGGTATTTTTACGAAGAAATTTATTTTTATACTTTCATCGTATACTGTTTTGTTTGGGCGGTTCAGTTTTGTCCATACCAGCGATTCGAACAGCTGCTACCAGCACAAGTCAAGCTGGACCTTGAAACAACAATTATGAGGTTGTTCCACGTTCCTCAAAACTTGTAATCTCCGGATCAGCGACCCAGCTGCTGAATGTAATTTATAACCAAGTCCAAGATTATTATTCTATGTGCCTTGTTCTTTCAGGACGTAGGCGATCATGGACTTCTACGTCTCCCTATCCCCGGTGGCTCTTAGCACTCCTTCTCAGTTAAACCACGCAACACCCCTTCTGTCATCCACCTGCTTAGGCAGGCCAGTAAACTACGTTTTCCCCTGTATCTTCTTCCCTCTATCTGGCCTGTTATTATCAGGTTCTCCAAGTCCTCCTTCCACGTTGCATGTCCCAGGAGATTTACCTGCCTCTTCCTGATGCTCACTATTAATTTCCTTTTCGTTCCCATTCTTTCCAAACCATCATCATTGCCCACATACTCAATCCATGTTATCCGCAGCATCCTTCCGTAGAACCACATTTCAGTTGCTTCAAATTTTCTCCTTCAGATATTGTCCAGCATTCAGTAATATTGTTGAAGAACTGACATTACATAACAATACATTAATCCCTTTGTTTCTAGCAAAATCTTTCTATTATTATTCTACTCGGCCTCTGGAACGCGTTCTTCACCATGCAAGTTCGCGTTTGAATGTCCGTCTCGCACTTCCCGTCTTCTGTTAGAACACTTCCCAGGTATATAATTTTTTTTGCCTGTTTGATTTTAGTATCCTCCACATGTATTTGCCATTTTGAGCACGCATTCGGTTTTCTTGCAGTTTATTTGTAGTCCTTTCTTGTTACTTTTTCAGCTACCTTCTGTAGGAGCTCTTAACGTGTTTATAACCAGTGTCATTATAGAATTAATTCGTTTTCGTTGTGTTACTATAAACACTAATAACGGTTTTATTATTCGTTATTCAGGGCTGACTGGATACAACCTACTTAATTTTCAGAGGGGAAATATTAGACTGTCGTCAGTTGAAGTTTTAGGATGAAATACTCTAATAATTATTTAATTCGTCTTCGTTGTGTTACTATAAACACTAATAACAGATGTATTCTTAGTTATTCAGGTGACTGGATACAACGTACTAAATTTCCAGAGGCAAAATATTAAACTGTCGTCAGCTGAAGTTTTATGATGAAATACATTAATAATGAAATACTGTAATAATGTAGCGTCAGAGTTATTCTACGGTAGATTTTTGTTACATGGTCTCTTCCAATAGAGGAAACCACAGTAATCTAGTTAAAAATAATTCGTTTTCGTTATTTCGAACAATTTATAAATCCGAGTGACTGGTATAACTTTTGTACAGCTATGTAAAATACTGAATACATGAGTAAATGTTATTGTTATCATTCCGTGTTTTTTATTTTAACACCAGTGCTTATCAATAGGCGCTGACTGATCCCAAATTTCATTTAAAAGCACTTCCAGGCAAATCTGTCTAGATTCTATTTTAAGATTAAAGTTATTCAAATTAAAAATAAGTTTCAACTGAACTGCTGATACAACGGTGTCATTAGTCATAAAATTTTTGTTAGAAAATGTAGATATCATTTTTTTAAATATTATTTATTGAACATCTTCAACAGAGTAATTATGTTTATGAATTATAAACTGTGTTCATACATCATTAATCCACAATGGAAGTGCTACTGCTTTTAGCAGCAAAAAGTTATTGGTATAATCCTTATCAGACAAAATGATGGCAATGCGCGTAGGATTCTCTTCAAATATTGAACATGAGAGAGATGTCTTTTGAAATTCTTTGATTAAATATTATTATTTGATCAATCTAGTAGCTTCATTTTTATTCTCCGCTCAGGCTTTCTACAGTGCAATCTACAAATATCTGATTCAAAAGTAGTTTAGAAAATAATTCGTTTTGTGTCTAGCATTATTGCGACTAACTTATAGATCAGAGAGACAAATATTATTTCACTACAGGTATGTAAAATAAGGAAAGGGAATTAGTCAATAAAAAACTCTATCAATGAACTTGACTTTGATATTTTCTTCTTGAAGTAAAAGCAAATCCTTTCATGTAGGAGATAAAGAAACTGAACATAGATTTCGTCTTCAGAATTAAACACAATTTTAAAAGACAGCTTCTGATGTTCAGTATTTGAAGGGCATCCTACGTGAATTGCCATCACTCTGTCTGATAAAGATTATATCAATAACTTGTTGTTGCTAAAAGCGGTAATACTTCAACACCGTAACATAGTACAAATCCAAAATATTAATTCAAATACTCGGGTTATAATTTCAAATATCCTCGTTATATCTAAACTCTCATATTAATGCGATGTATAAATAGGTAAACTATCTGCTATAGACTACCGCTTTCTCAGATACATGCTTACAGATGAATTTAAGTTGATGAAACTAGTAAGTTTTAAAGATGGCTACCATTCGTGGTATTCAGATAACAAGCGTTACAGAAACAGAAACAAATAATAAAAGCCATATCTCTTGAACGATTTTCACAGTAAAAACGATATATGCTAATCGGATGAAGACAATATCATAACGAGAATGCTGATTTACATAATACCGTAAACTTTAAAGTTTTTGGAGGAAAACACCCATCAATAATAGAAAGAATATTAACTTAGCTGAATGTTGAAAAAATTTTCAATTCAAAGAATTTATAAATTCCAAATATCAGCAAAATGGTTAATGAGGTCGAGCAAGACCCTCCTTTCGACAACTTATATGTGTCTTGATATAATATACATGAGACATTATTCTGTATCATATTTATTTGTACATTACCTGGGAAATGGTGTGGCCCTGCCAAAAAATCTCAGAATTTATTTTAAAACGAGTGGGCCGATACCGAGTAAAATGATAGCAAAATATTTATATCAATATGCTTTCTAGAATGACGGCAACATATATATTGATTTACGTACTATTGTGTATCTTATATTTAAAAATAAGAAAAACAACGAAATATTCCAAACTCATGTGCATGACTGAAAACTAACACACACACACACATATATATATATATATATATATATATATATATATATACAAAAAACTTTATTATAAGAGGTAGAGTGTGTATATATATATATATATATATATATATATATATAATTACTTAGTTTTTGGTCATAAAAATATAGACCATTACACAGTTGTATGAAAAAGTTCAATGCAGTTATTTTGTTGAACTTTTGAATATTTTTTCATTTGTAAACTAGTTATTAAAATTTTTTTGTTGTGCTGCAGTTGAATGTTTAGAGCTGATATTTTAGATATATTGTAATGAATGAACGCCATGATTTCTGTATGAAAAATTTGAACGGATGAAAATAATATGACTAGAGTTCTTAGTTTAATATTCTGGTTTGCTGAAAACCTAGGGTTTTGGCAAAAATAACTCTCGGTCCGCATGTACTATTACTTTATTTTCCATGTTGTCTATACTAAAACAGTCAGAACATCCATACACCGAATTAGTTGAATTTGAGCTTTGTTCAACGGTATGTCAATATCTGTGGGTTATTTAATGGCAAAAATGTAGGGTTTTAAGATACTTTTTAATGCTTAGTTACAGTGAGGAGGTTGATTTTGTGAGAATTTTTGAAAAATTTGTTATGGTAACAATTCTTTTCCTTCAAAAATGTACTGTTGGTAATATTTTTCATTCAAAAACTTATTTTCTATAAAAGTTTGTTTTTATACTTTCATAATGTTTTGATCCCAGTTTTGGTGTTAACTATTTGCCCATAGCTGGGACCCTAAATGTTGATACCACTCCGGGCCATGGCGGACTTGGGTACAACAGCAATTAACAGATGGTTACATGCTTTTCACAACCTCCCAAGCCTTGAGGCCTTGATGCTGGATCCAGTTTATTCCAGGACCCCAAATTATTTGAAGTTAAAATATGTACATTATGGAGTAATAAAAATATATAAGCTAAAAGAGGACTTACATTAACTGATTAAATTGCTCGTTATTAAAATTTCCCTATTACAATAATCATACGTCAATTATTTACTTAAGAGTTAGTCAGTCAGTTAAGTGCTTTACGTGATACACGCTTGGGCGATCATGTCTCGAAACAAATATGACTGACTGGGCAGAAGATTATCCCGCACTAGGTTGCCAGTGCTTTCTGCGGTAGACTGGTTGCCGACTTAGGCTATAGAACTCAGTCTGTCCTGTTATTTAATCCATAACTGGAAGGAATAGACGGAGTATTACCTTTCCCAAGGGTATTTGCGCGTAAGTGAATGCAAGAATTCAACTGGAATTCGAACTCGACTCTCCGATTTCTAGTTCCGAGCCGATATCCACTGCGCCAAAACGCACATCCTACTTAAGAGTGCTTGATTTAATTTTAGAGTTTATACATGCAAAGAATGTGGTACATATCTTTCGTTGTTGATCGTAGTTTACTCAATTAAACCGCTTGAACGTTTGCTAGTAGAAAATGAGTTCAAAGCAATAAAAAAAATGAAAATGTTTGTCTTGCCTATTGAAGAGAAAATTTGCTATAAAACGAAAAGCAGTGCAGAATTAGGTTCATTTTGTGTAGACTTTTGAATTTCTGAAATTCAAACACATTTGTCACCTTCCAAAATGAAGAAAATGATTGACATCGATAATCATTTCACGTAGTTTATAGCGAAATATTTAATGCGATATAGAATTACTTTTACAATAATAAATACAGCAAAAATATGTAGAGTTTGTTTTGGTTTCATTTTGCTCTCATTAAATAATCATTATATGCGTTTTGGCTATTTGTTACACTGTCCAGTTTTATGTTATAATTTGTGCAATTACCTTACAATAAACCTAGAATAACAGCCCAATTCTGACATTGTATATCACGTTTTCTTTCTATATTCCTTTGACATTTCTCTCATTTCTGGAATTCATTAAATCTTACGTTCTCTTCGTTTTTATTTTTTAAATTTCGTTTACTTTTTCTTGAAGTGGGCGTGTGGTTACACATAATGACGAGGAAACACGTGCATATATTTAAAAAAAACATAAGGAATTTATTTACAAATTTACACAGTTGTAATTATTAGTTGCTCAGGCATTAATATTTGTAGATTGGATAAACAGAGAAAATAATCATATTAAATTATCAGGCACTAAATACATTTTCAAAATTTGTTTTCAACACAAACGTATTATGTTAAATTCCATATAAACAAGGTTTCTCAAATGGTTTAAACAAATTGAAAGAGTTCAGTTGAGTTCCATATAAACAAGGTTTCCAAAATGATCAAAACAAATTGAACTTGTTCATTTTTTACATTAAAATATTACAGTGGAATTCAATATAATATATGTATGTTTAGGTACTTATCTTCAACAGTAGAAAGAGTCTTTGCTATCATCGGTTGTCATTAAAGGTTGATAGTGTATTAGCGTGAAATGGACATCGTGAAGCATAATCTCTGTTTCTTTCTCTCTGACACCATCTGACTTTCTTGCCGTGATTATTAAACTGGAAAAAATAAATAAGTGAAGTACGTAGAACGTAGTTTCTGAGATCAACATTCAATTTCGCGATGCATGGTGAAGGAAGTGGGCGATTGTTTTCATATTACATAGCGGATGTAAACAAGAGTCTCCTGCCGGGCCGAACTGGAATCGTTGCTGAGTTGTCTCAGTTAAATACATTACAGGTTGGCTCAGATCGCTTCGGTACGAAAATTACGTCTCTTGCAGAAATATTTTTTGTGAAGAGCCAATCAAATTTCAAGTTTTAGAAAAATTAAGAAAGCTGACTGGAGCCTGCTTTCAAGAAAAGTGCACAAAATTAAACTAATAAAAATTAAGTGATAAATAAATTGTTGCCAAACGGCGATTAGTAAATTGCTCTATAACAGTTAAGTAGTATTTTTATACAATGATATTGCGTTTTTGCAAATCGTGAAGAAAAAATTTCTTTTTTATGTCATATCCACTACAATCTTTCTCTTTATGTTTGTCTTACATTGTCTAAATACATTTCTTTTTTCGCGTTTTTATTTTATTTTCTACTTTTCCCACTTTCTATAATCTTACTTTTATTTTCACGCGTCACACAACCACTTCCACATTATTGACATTTAGACTATTGTTCTTATCATTCTCATTGTTATTTTAAAAAATCCCATTAGATGTATATCGATCTGTATAAGTTAAAGGGAATTCTGAAACAAACACTTTATTTAATTTAGTGAGTAGAGTGTTGAAAAACAAAATGACGATTAGAATAAGTATCGAAAGTACCAAATGGAAAATAAGTCGATCTGACTAAATAACAAAGACCAGAAATTTAGCTACTATAATAAAAAACAACTTTTTATTTAAAATGTAACTATCCTGCTGGTAAATAATTATTTTTAAAATTCAAGCGGTTCTAAAAAGCTCCGATGAACAAAAAAAAAAAAAAACTTTCTGCATAATTGTTTTCTTTTCTTTGTTTTTTAACAAAGATCTGCATTCAAACTAGAGTCAAATGTTAACATTTTTAATTGTGAGAATTTACAATTGTGGAAGAAGTAACAATTATATTGATTTTGATCTATTTTATTAATTCCACTCATTTTTTTTCTTACGACATTTATATTTCTCAACTTTGATTTCCTACCGTTCTTGTTTTACTGCCTTCTTCTAGGATTAATCCAAATGTGTATGGCTCATTTATTTTGATCTTTTCCCCACTTCGTCCAATTACCCAGTGCTCATCCAGAGACTGAAATCTTAATTACTGTATCACCAAATTCATTAACCGACGCATTATTCCACTAGCGTGCCTGTGGGACACTTACGTGTAGGTAAACATGACCTACCTGGTTGCTTTCTATGTTTTTATTGAAGCTGCTGCTTCTGAAGTTTTACTCTCATTTTTCTTTCTTTATTAGCGGTTTATATTGTATTTAATTCTTTGCTGCTAAAGATATTCACATAACCTGATATATGCGATGATTCTTTCGGATGTCTGACTCTCAAGTGTTATTTTTGTACAGTATTTTCACTTCAAACCCCAAGGGCTAATGACCACCCTTTTCTTTTACATAATCCGCCATGCCCGATTTTATTTTCCCATCTCTCACTAAAGTTGTTTTCCCGATTTTCCTCCTGACTTATTTTTAAGGGGTGGTTTGCTTCATCTTTTTATCCATTGCCGCAAATGCAAGAATAGTAACAGCGTTTTTCATGTTCTCCTACCTCTTCGACTTTTCTCAGCTGAAATTTCTTTGTAGAACGGACCCGCTTCTGAATATTTTCTTGATGCAATAAGTACAAACCACAGATCTTCGAAATCTTGAGAATAAGCTCTTGACCTAAGGCAAACAAGCTGTAGCAAGTTCTCGTCCTTGATTCATCTTTTTCCACCTACAAACACTGCATGATAGTAGTTAATCTGAAGGGTACCATGCACGATATGCGCTAAGGTGCAGTGGATATCGGCACGGTATGAGAAATCGGAGAGCCGAGTTCGAATTCCAGTTAAATTCGATACATTCACTTATGCACAAATACCCTTCCAGTTATGGCTTAAATAACAGGACAGGCTGCGTTCTGGAACCTTGGTTCACAACAAATCTATAACAGAAAGAAATGGCAACATACTGCGGAAAATATTTATGCCCAGTCAGTCATGTCTCTTTGAGACATGATCGCCAAATCGTGTATACCGTATGGCACTTAACAGATCATGCACGACATTCATTTATTTCTACATCGCTCAGTATTTTTATATATATATTTCCACATTTCTTTCAACCACTCCCTCAGCGTTATCTCTCCCGTGTCCCGTAAACCTTTAGGGTCGTAAGGAAACCACAGCTAATACAGCCGCTGTAGCAGTGATGTTTCCCGTGCAAGATAAAACATCTCCGGGTTGGTTTGATTCAAGCCTTTTCTTTCTCCTTTACTAGTTGCTAACCAATAACACTCTTTTTCCTGTTATTTACTTATAGCTTCGAGAAGTAGAGATGAATTAATTTCTCAAGATTACTAACACATAAGTGAATAAAATAAATTACCCTGGAATTCGAACTCGGATCGCAAACCATCTAACATTCCACAGTTATCATTCATTTAAGTTTAAATGACTCTGAACTTTTCTCATACTTTCTATCATATATATATATATATATATATATATATATATATAAACCCCTCTCTCACTTTCCTTTGTGTTTCTTTTATTTTTACATCTCTCTCGCTTTTCTATTTTGCTGTTATGTTTAAATCTCTATCAGTCTCTGTTTCGATTTTTGCCATCTTTCATTTATTTTTTCCTGACCTGAGTCTTTTCTTTTTTGACACTAGAAATCTTTTCGACTTTCAATTTTCGATATAAAGCAAGAGTTTTTCTATATGTTCAGTATGAGGTTTTTGGCAGATTAAATTTATATACTTTTATTTTGTTTACTAATTTTTTACTTTTTTTCTATCTTGTCCATTCATGCATTCTTTAAATATAATTTCTATTGCTGACGCTATTATGTTTCTTGCATTCAGAGGTTAAAATTTTCTACTTACTTCCTACAAACTACGTTATTTTAAATACACTTTTCTTTACATTTATTTATTAATTAATATATTTTTAATTCAGTCTCCACGAAAAGATAATTATCATTACATTTCTATTTAAATATTTCTTTTCTCGTTCTTTCTTTACTTATTTCTTAGTCTTTTTTCATTCACTTACTTTCTTATTTTTAATTTCTTTATTTATTTCACTACTTTCTTTCTTTTTCTTTCGTTGTTTCTGAACTTTCTTTATTTTTATTTCTTTCCCTTTTTATTTCTCTTTCTTCCTATTTCTACTTTTTCTTTCTTTATTTAACTTTATTTCTTTCTAATTTATTTTGCCTTCATAAATTCTCTTATTCTGTATTCTTTCTTTATTCTTTTACTCTGCAATATCCTTTTTTTTTCTTGTGGCACTTTTCATATCCTAATATTTCTCAAACAAAAAAATAATCTTTACTTGCTTCTGTAGCATCAGAAAATCATAATTGCTTTCCATGAATATTGATTGTGCTTCTAATGGCTGTTAATTGGTGCCAATATCCACACATAACACTTGCATCCGACAGTCTTAATGCAACAAATTACATTACCAAAGAAAAATGGTGAACAAACAGAAATATATTCCGTAAGCGATTTCCCGACATCAACTCTCTTTATTTTTACAATCTTAGCTTTCTTTACTTAAAAAGAAATATTGTTGATGCATTTTTTTTTATTTTTGGCAAGAAATTGATTGTTCGAGCAAAAGAAATCGATTAGATTTAGGAAAAAGGGAAGAAAAACAACAATTGGGCGTTTAATTCATTTCATATCAATTTCCGACCTGTTCAGTGAATTATACACTTACACCTACGCAGTAGTTACTTTCTTACACATTCTCAAATTCTCTATTAATTTAACTAGAAATCTGTTACTCTCTTTCTCTTTCAACAAATATATACCTACGTAGAAATACATATCTGCATACATATATATGTGTATACAATAGCAAAAAATCATACATAAAAATTTAAATAAATTATATAAAAATATATATCTATATAAAACATGTGTGTATAATAGTACACAGACAAACACATATATATACACACATGTAAATATATTATATACAAATATGTATGTATATCAAATATATATGTAATAACTAACACATAACTGTATAAAAATAAATACAATAACAAATCAGTTATAAATATATATATAACAATGTATGTATAATAATGGCAAGTATATATAACAAATATATATGAGATACGTGTATATGCATAAACTAAGAATATATATATGTATAAATGTAAAATACATAACAAATATATATAGATATTATAGATATATAAGCAATAACAAATATGTATATGTATAGTCATATTATATAACACATTTATATATATTATACATACATATTCTATCTATTATATATGTGTAATAACAGATATATAATGTACAAATATCAATTATAAATATGATATATATCCATATATGAAAACAAATATATATATATATATATATATATATAATTTTATTATACACGTATAAATAATATATATGAATATATGTTTATTTTATTTATATATATATATATATATACCTCCAGGTAAGGAGAAACAACAGTTTTACAATTCTGAGTTTTCCAGAATTTACATGTTTATATATATATATATATATATATATATATATAGGTAAGACGAAGCAAGAGTTTTACAATTCCGAGTTCTCCGGCATTTACTTGTTTTTATATAGATATATATGTATTGTTAAATATTACGTTAAACATTATTTAATAGAAACACTTATTTTAGTGTATACCCTGTTTTTCTGTAATTGATCATTATGAAAATATTTTTTTATTTAATCCTAACAATATTTTTCATTTTATCCTAATATTTCTCGAATATTTAGACACGTGTATATCTATATATATATATACGGTTTAACTATAGGAAATCATTGTATCCACTCAAATACGACTATCAATTAAAAATAATGCGTAAACAAATACGTATATTTTTACAACGATTTTATAATAATAATGATTTCAACTTAATTTCATTCGTCTGTATATACTTTCTGGAAGTTCATTAAAATCAGGCTGTTTAATTTTTGCCTGAATTTCTGAAACTTTTGTTTTTGTCCGGAATATATGAGTTCTGTAATATTACATGAACATAGTAATATCTGGTAACAATTTGGCTATACACTGACGAAAAGATAAAAAGAAGAATTATTGACAAAATATTGTTACTTGTTAGAAAGAAAAAAAGAATTAAAAATATAATGAAAAAAATACTATTATCTTTTTCCCAAATAATTACATAAATATTTTTACGGAAAACAACTTCATTGTTATTAAATTTGGTGTTTCTTTCTTCAAGCCAATTTGTTTGATTTCAGTGAATTAATATAGATATGTACTACATGTGTACATAAGTACATAATCATTGTATTCAACTATTCAGGACATTGTCGTATATGACTTTGTAGCTCTAAGTACATTTTGTTTTTTGTTGTTCTTTGTGCTATATCCCTTCATAACGTATGCAATCATGGCCATTCACATCCCCCATTACTTGTGACTCTTAACCTCTTTTCTCTTGTTATTGCTCTCAAATCCTGCTCTGTTTTTCGTTATCTGTCGTAAATAATTTTTGTTGATTTATTTTCTCGCTAGTTAGGTTATGCAACGTTTTTTTTTTCGTCTTTCCTAGCTTCAGTTTGTTTGGTATGTATCAAACCCTTTTTCCTAATTATGTGCCAAAAAATTCAACTGTCTTTTTCTGCTATGTTTAAATCTGCTTCTTTTATCTTTTTCTCTAAAACGTTTTCATATTTTCGGTTATGACATTCTCAATATTCTTCTGTAGAACGTTAATTCTCTTTTTAATCTTTGGGAAGATTCCAAGCATTTACTTTTATATGGTGGAATCGAAATTACTTAACAGTTCAGTACTCTTTTCTATGTTTGTAACGAAATGTTTCTTTCAACATATTTAAAAAGTACCTTACTTAGCTTTTGAAAGTTCACTTGCCGCACCTTCGGATTTCATTGTCAAACTTTCCACCCTTCCGTTAAAATACTTCCTGGATATTTAAATTTTGAATGTATATATCTCCAATTTGTAATTTCTATGTTCTATGTTTTTCTTTTTTACTCCACAAGAATTTGCTCGGGCAACCAAACTGGCAACAAGGTCTCACCCTACAGGCAACAATTCTATTCCAACAGCTTCTTTTCTCGTACTTCCCGCTAGTGGAACTCCCTTTCATATACTTGCTTTCCTGACGGCTATAACCTCCAGGAATTTAAATGCAAAGTCAATTCCCATCTCTTATCCACTTGACTCCAGCTGTTTCTACATCAACCCATGTATCTTGTTCTTTTCCTTTCTCTCAACATTTGCATCTGTCTTCATTTCTGTATTCACATCCTTCTCTTGCTCTTTCTCTTTCACTCCCTGTAACTGGTTCGTCTTCCTCTTCATTCTCCTCCTGCCTAATACTTCAACTCTCTTCTGTAATCCCTTGCACATCAGTGGCGTTAACGCCTTGCTTGGGATGAAATGATGAAAAAAAAACTTTACAATGCATTCTGTCTTCTTACAATTGATGTAGTGACCTTTCTCGGTAAAATGTCGTTTCTTGAAAGATCTGCTTGTGTCAACAAATTAAAACAAAATAATCGTAGATGAAACTAAACATTTTTCTATTACTACACCGTAAGAAGTAGTAGGAAATATCTTCTTAATTCAAATTTGTAAATAGAGATGAGAAATATTTCCTTTAATAATCTAGCATATTCTAATAAACTACTTTTGTAATTGGCTCTAGAAAGCTGTTTATACAGTCTGAAATTATTCTACAACAATAGTTACTGTTTGCCATATCTGAAACGTCATATTTAATTGTGGAAAAAATTACAACAAATTTAACTATATGTAACAAAAAGACAGATTTTCAAAGATAAATATATTCTTCCCGTTTTAAAAAAGCTTTTCCTTATTCTTCATCCAGTGTTGTCATCCGAATTAAATAATGCTTCTTCTTTATGTACCACATCCATTCAGATCATAGGCAATCATGGACTTTCACTTGTACCTATCCGTTTTTTCTTTTAATGTTTTTTCCTTTTGGTATCTCTGGCAAAATTTCATACCCAAATCCATTTTCTCAAGCCCATCAAGCATGTTTCACGCTGCTTTCTCTGCCTCTTTTTGCCACTATCCGACGTGTGAGTAATAGATCCTTTAAGCTCTCCTTCATCCTTTCATGTTTCAGAAACCTCAACTTTTTCTTCCTGATGCCAAGTATAAGTATCTTTCTTGTTTGCATTCATTTCAAACCATTGTTGTTGCTCATATGTTCGGTCTTCCATATTCTCAGTATACTTTAGTAAAACCAAATGTCTTTCATACTACCACAGAAATGAAAAAATGTTAAATATTTTGTTAATATTTATTGACTATTCTAGGGCACGCCATGAGGAGGCTGGTTCAAAATAACCCAAAATGGCTGGAATTTAAACTCAATGAGACAAACGTGTATATATATATATATATATATATATATATATATATATATATATATATATATTTAATTAAATAACTTAAATCCAAACGGAAAAGTAGGAAGGTAAATCCCAAAAACCTGATCCTAATTAATATTAAAATTTTAATATTAAAAAATGATACAGGTAGAGAGCTCAATGTAATTAAAATTACAGAGCTAATATAAAATAAAATAAGTTTTCAATGTTCAAAATTGTTGTTCTATGATTATTTCAACATGAAATCCCTAAGAGATATTTCACATATCGTCAGCAACTAACACTTTTTCAAAATGAAAAAATAAGAAAAGACCGTTAGGAACTAAGTTATTTACGTCACAAAAAAATTTTGATTTGCAATTAACGTCTATTTTTTAAATTGTACTTTTAGATAGAGATGTAAGGGAAAAATTTGAAAGTTTGGCATTGTCTAGCTTTACAAGGGGAAGGGGTTAAAAGATGGAATAGGAATTTGTGTTAAACTGAGAATTGGGTTAAACAAAACAAAAGAGAATAGAGTGGAGGGGTAAGAAGTATAAAGAAAAACAAAGAAGAGAAAAGAAAAGATTCACATATTAGAGACGCTCAAGACGTGTCAAACAAAACTAGCATTTATACATGTGTTAAAGTATTAGAAAACAGATTTTTTATTAAGAAATATTTAGGGGAAAAATATATATAAGATTTTAAAAAAAATTAAGTTAAACTAATTAAAGATAAAACTAGATATAGATAAACTAAAATAAGAAATAAAAAATAAAATAAAAATGAAAATTAAATAAAGATATAATTTAAAAAGAAATTATAAAAATTGATTAAAAATTTATAAATATTTATAAAAATTAAGTTGTGAAAAAGATAAATATACTAGCAGAAGAAATCGGGGGTTAAATTAGTAAAAAATATTCGTATTTTATAAAGGTTGATAATCAAAGGAGACAGGGAGAGGAAGGTAAAAGTGTTAAGATTACTATTTAAAAATTAAATTAATTTGTCAAAAACAATTAAATTTATATTTAATCTCCTAAAAACTAAAATCGGAATTTAAAATTAAACATTTAAATGTTTACAAAATTCGCTTCATGGCGGCACTTACTAATGAATTCCTTTCTAAAATTCAAAATAGGTGTTGTTTTGTGTACTTTAATATTAAATTTTTTCTAGCAGACACAGATAGCACCTATCACTAAAATTCCTCGGAATACGGGCTGAACCTATTAATCCCCAGCTAATTACAGTGTCCAGCCCTTCTTCCTTCGTTTTCCAGAATCTCCGTGAAAGAGTAATTAGACAATCTCTCTCTCTCTCTCTATATATATATATATATATAGAGAAAGAGAGATTGTCCTATTACTTAGATTGGCGTCATAAAATCTTTAAACCAGTACACATTTGTGTTAAAAAGTGTTATAATACAATTATTTTGTAGAAAGTAAACGAGTTATAACGCGACCATGGTTTTTACTACGATTGTTGTCCTCAAGCGATTTCCAATAATTTATATATATTCATTCTAAAATTAGTTATTTCCTCACCCTAGGATTCACTCTTTCAGCCTATTCAAGCGATTTATATTAACTATTATATTTTTATTAGTAATAACTATTGTCATTGTAAGATAGCGAAAGATTGAAAAGTAGGTCACGGAAATAACTTATTTCGAAATGTTAAATATTTAAAAGGCTCTAAAATTTAAATGTATTGAATATTTATAAAACAACTGTGTACCAATCTAATTTATTTATGACCAAAAACTAAATAATTAATATATATATATTAATAAGTAGGGTCAAATAGCTCTGACGAGAGAGAATATCATAACGGTGCCCTCAGAAAACTTCGAAGTGGTATGAATCTGCTTTGTTAAATAGACAAATTCTTTGCATTTATCAACGCTCTATTTACAACACGATATCAATCATTTCACTGTCAAAAATATTTGCCGAAATACGTAATTATGAGAAAAAAACACTGAGAAACATTTAATGCATTGATCACTGAAACCTGATACCTTTTGTGTTACAGTATACTATTATTACAACAATAATAATAACTATAAATCTGTAAATGCTCTACATCTGTATTGGGAACTTTTAATTAAAGTATGTACTAAACGTTAGAATACATATCCATTAGTTTAAATCACGTATATATTTTATGCAAACATTTTGTCACTTTGACTAAACTGTTTTACGTTAACTAAAGAGATGATGACACCGTTATGGTATCTTTACTCATCAGGGCTGGTTTTTATATAGATACATAAATATGGTGGACTCTCTTATCGTAAACGATCAAAGAAGGTTATCAGTGGATGGTGCTCTTCGGTTTAAACTTTTGCTTGTCTTTTCTGTCCTGCATGCATTTTTGTTGAACTATTAACTATCCAGCTACCGAGAAACCTGCACTAAAATTTGTTTAAAGTGGTCAGTTGCTTGTGTGACACATAGCATACTCTCTCCATCAAAACAACATACGCAATGCAGGAATACTGAATCCCACGCGTTAGGTATTTGTGATGATCGCATTTTGTTTTATCATGGAGTTTGTCCTTCCCGTGACCATTGAAAAATCCATGGTAGACAACACAATATATATAAGATGTTTTGATGTCAGAACTTGCCGTGTCTGGTACCAGGGCTGGTGGATTGGGAGTGTACATGATGACATTGTTTAGGCTTTGAAATAAAAATATACACACATATGCACACACATATACATTATGCAAGTGTTCCACACTCACGGAACATATACACATGATCTTCTCACACACACACACACACACACACACACACACACATAACAAACCCGCATACTCAGGAACACAGGCAATTTGGTCCAAAGATGAGACCTTACCAGGTCCACTCTCGATCATAGTAGACCCGGGAGTATTTCTGGGAGTTTCTAAGGAGTAACTCCCCATTACCCAAAACTCCAAATAGTAAATTTAAAGCCACACCACCGGTTGCCCTTCGTATGTCATACACAGAAAATTACAGTCACACACACAAACACACACACACACACACACACACACATATATATATATATATATACACATACATACATACATACATGTACACACTTACTTTACGACACATACATACATACACACACATACACACACACACACACACACACACACACATATATATATATATATATATATATATATATAATTGTCTATTAGTTTTTAATTATAATTAAATCAGACTAGTACACAGTGGTTTAAAAATGTGTTTAATACAATTATATTGTAAAACTTTCGAATATTTTTGATTTGGAAACGAATTACCTCGTGACAGAGGTTTCTACCTTTCTGTGCCTTCAGCCGATTTACAATAACTAATTTTACCGTTTTTCAAACACAACGTAACAGGGATTTTTTGAACGCGCAACTTTTAAAAATTAAAAGAAGTTGCTTAAGGTTCTTAGCAAACTTTCATTCATGATTGTATGATCTGAATAGATATTTATTGGCATGGGGATAATTTTTGTTTTTTTCATTTAGTCATTTATTTTGTCTAGGAACAACATAATAGCTAATTTTTCTCCTGGCATAAAATGAATTTTTCCCACCATTGTAATTCTTTTTTTTACTATGCTCCATGTTATATCGACGACTTTTTCTATACTTCAATTTTACTTTCCTAATATTTTTAATATGTGAACATTTAATTTTTTAATATTTTTATTTTTTTTTATTATATATGTTCTGAATATGCGTTTTTCACCCTTAGGCAGTATTATTATAAGTTTTCAATATGTTATATTTTCTGTTCTATTTAATAAGCATACTCGCATTTTTTCTTTTGAATAATTTTTCTTAATTTTCATCACAAAAAATTAAAGCCGTACTAAAAGTAAAATTCCACTTCCAATGTAGAATCATTTATCAGTCACTTGTAATAAAATCAAAAGAAATCAATGAATTAAAACCGGCCAGACACGTTACAATTTTTAGAAATTTATTTCGCGTACAATGAGAGTAAACAGTGTAATTTCTTGAGAGATGGGAAACACAAGCGTTAAAAATTTATTTATCATTTATATATATATATATATTTATCAGTTTAAATCAAATCAATTTGCTATTTTGCATTTGGTTAAAAAAGTTATTTATATACATGTAAACAACTTATTTGAAGTAATCTTTAAAATACTTAATAGAATTAATTATAATATTAAATTAAATGTTGTAAATGATATTAATAATCTAACTTTATAATATTGAAAACAGATTTAAATAAGGTGGTTGTTATTGATAATTATATCAGGTAACAGCCAAGAAGCCCCATATATATATATATATATATATATATATATATATATATATATGATGTACTGAGTATATCTATCTATCTATCTATCTATATATATATATATATATATATCACATCCTCTAAAGCGGTTATTAACTATAATTTATTTCGACGAGGAAGTTCTTGTTACCAATCATCTTCAGACGGCAGAATAAATTTTAGGAAAATGATGGGTAACAAGATCCTACTCGTCGAAATAAATTATAATTTATAACCACTTTAGATGATGCGTTGATTTTTTTTTACGTATATCATATTGCTCTAGATAATATCCATTGAGCTCTCTATACAGATCTATCTATGAATATTTTAAATGCAATAGATCTTTTTGGATAATCTTCTCTTTTTATGGACTTAACATTCTTACCAATATATATATATATATATATATATATATACAATATTTAACGATCTCCCATGCTGTCATTATGGAGAAATGGTACATTTTATAAACAATAGCTACTCACGCAATTATGCATTGTTCATTCAGTAATGAATTTGAAAATTCTCGGTTATTGGCGTGTGTTTACGTTGTGTATATAACACGCTAAAATCTGTCTTCCTTCGCCAAGCACCCATAGCTTAGACACAGAATAACCGACTAGTATCTATTCGATCAGGTTTCAATCTAGAAGCAGTCGGATGCCTATCTGTACTGATTAGCTGTGATACAGCGAAACAGGACTGTCGGCGGATGACTATGTATGTGTGTATATGTATATATATATATATATAGAGAGAGAGAGAGGAAAACCATCAGCAGACAGGCTTGTTTTGCTGTATCAAAGATCTTCAGAGCTCCTAGAATAACCGTTTTGCCTCAAACAGGTACTGAAATCCGACTGATTTGACAGTAATTGGATATAAACCCACCAGGCTATACAGGCAGCGTCAGAGAAAGGACGATTTCAAAGAGTGTAACATATTTTACGACATGTAAACAAAGGCAGTAGCGAAATTGTTCTATTTGACAACCGCTTCGAACGGGCGTTCTACACTGTAACCAGAGAATATAGCTCCCTACAGGGCTCAATCGCAAATGGAAACAGAATTAAACATATATATATATATATACACTAGTGGTATAAACCGAAGCATATATATTCCCCACTTTGGTAATTTTTATTGTTTATAAAGTGCTCAGTACAGATTTAGAGCATTTGTAGTGATATATTTATTATTAGTGTCATAATGACTACAGCTCAAAAGCTATCAGGTTTCGGTGCTAGTGCGCCACCATCAATCATTGAAGTATTTTTCTATTAAGGGGTCATATACATAGTAATATGGATATTCTAAATCAAAAACTTAGATGCTAATAAATTAGGTGAATGTGTTGGAGTGGGTGGTTATTAGAATTTAGATTTTGTGCCCGTAAACCCGTAGATAATGAGCCATTTATGTGAAGCAGTTTGGGGTATGGAAGAGTCCGTTGATAGACAAAACGGAAATGTTAATTGTATCAGTCCTATGATGCAACAAATATGTTGCCAATATAATATTAAAGGGTGTTGTTAATCTAAAAATTCAAGTTTATGAAAGGAAATAGACGAAAAGCCATGATGTCAATTAGTAGAGGCGCAATTAATCAATTTAAATGTATACTAGTAGTAAAAGTAAGCATAAGCGGAAATGTAGTAATTTATTATGGTCAGGCTTAAGACATATGTAACTAATTACTAGGGGTAGCATTACATAAAATAGTATATAGTAAACGGTTTGAGATAATATTAGATATATTTAAGTGTGTAAGTTATTTTACGGTGCCATTAAGTAGTTATTTCATTACGTCGGTTTGATAGATAATTTTTCGGGAATTTAATTATTTTAATTTTTCTTGTAAGTAAAGAAAACATTTTTGCTGTAACGATTTACATGTTCTGCTTTTTTTTTAATATATCCCATGAAAACTGTAGGTGTTTTATTTGCATCTTTTAAATGTTAATTGTCTTTGGAAAGTGAAGTTGAGTTACTATAAGTTTTACTATTAAAGGAGAACTTATGCTAAGTTTAGATGAAACGGGTGACTTTGTTCTGGAAACGCAATCTGAAAAACTCGTGCAGCCTCGCGTCCATTACCATTCGCACGACCGCATGTAAAATCATATCTACTTGCTCATGATAGGAATTTCCTGGCATTGTTAAACGGAGCTCTTCTCAGTCAACACACTACTACACACGCTTAGCGTTGAACACAAATAAACTACAAATATACCGGAATGACAAATATAACCCTGTCTACATGAAACACAGCGCTATCTGCCATAAAAATTCTTTAAACTTAGTAACTAAAAAACGTAAAATTAGTGAACATAATCAAGGGAAATTTGTCATTGTCTCGATTTGCAAAAACCGCGCCCAAATTTCATAAAAGTATTTTTAATACATTCAGTAGATATATATATATATATACATATATATATATATATATATTAATTTGAACAAAATAGACGTCATTATACTAACCCAACCTGAAGAACCTTTCGGCCAACACTCATCAAAGGTTTACGTTAGCTTTATTGTAGATGGTAAATACTGGACAAAAATGGGGGGAAAGATGGAGCTCGTCTAAAAATAAATTTTAATCAATTAATTAAAATGTAAGGGGGTGTAAACACACACACATCTCTTATAGAGTGATAAAAAGGAAATATTGTAACACTCACAAACTCTCCAGTAATTGCAAGGAGCGAATAAATCGCTCTTTCTGCCTGCACAGGCATATATATATATATATATATACATACACACACACACACACACAGAGTCTATCAACCTATCTATCTGTGTGTGTGTGTGTGTGTGTGTGTGTGTGCAGGAGTGGCTGATGTTGAGAAAAATTTTAAAGTACAATCCCATAATGTAAAACGAATCTTTTATTTGCACACTCAAAACAATTTAATTAGAATTTATGTAATATCTACTCCCAGGCTGAATTGTTATTATGGGCACCCCTTTAGGTATTATATTTACAAACATTACGTCAACTGCAGTTCATTCCTCTGCTTAATGTTGACATTAATACATTATTTAACGCCAGTCTCGATGCGTTGAAGAAATCACTGTACCTGCTTACGTGTAGCCTATAATCGAGCAAGAAAATTATCAGCAACGGACGGGTGCTAAAGTGTGATTCTTTCGTTCAATACGTGTACCGCACTGGCATTGAGATGGGATCTTACTCATCGAGTGAATTTGACGATCGACGGTGTCATGACAGCACACTTTTTGCTGAGGTAATTCCCTCACAGTCTTTAATCACGTATTGTTCGTCCAGGTTAAAATGAAGAGGACGTCTGAAGAGCAGTTAATCTGTGAATGTAAATTTCCCTTCTTGAAGCCTGAAAACTGATTTGTACCGTTGTTTGTATAACAGCGCTTGCTTGGTCCAAGGTACGAATTTTTCTATAGTTTGATTAGCTTTCGAACATTGATTAATTGCAAAGAGAAGCATGTGTCGAAAATGCTTATTTTTGTTTATATGGCACTCCATTTCCATTTTGTGATATAAGCTAAAACTCTAACAAATATCAAAAATGATAAACGGAAGTTTCAGAGCAAAAATCGAGTTACACAAAACAATAAATGGCTATGGTCAAATTATTTTACGTCTCAATTCAAATATTCATGGATAAATAGTCGAATATATCTGACAGCCCAATAACCTGAAGCTTATAAAAATGGCAATGTTCAGAATATATCAGCATGAAGGAAAGATACTTTTTGTAGCAAACTTTATGGTGAAGAATTTTTTTTAGTGTAAAATTGTTCTATTCTCAAATATTAAACATCAAATATGGCTCAGCTTAAAGAATATATTAAGCTGGAACACGAAAAGTTACATTCGCCTGAAGTTAATGAAATTAAACAAAGTAATCAAAGTAAGGATTCATGAATCTTGAACTTCCGCAACCAAAATCAATCATTCTAACATTCACCATTAAATCTCTATGCAAATTGTTTACGTGAACAAAGAAGAAATCGAATTCATCTAAATAAAATCGAAGCGTATAGAACACAAAGCGAAACTAAACGTTCTTCGAATATATCATGCCACAGACTAACCAAAAAATAAATCAATAATATCGTTTACCAATTTAAAAGATTCTATTGGATTACAAGACTGCTGTTGGATTTTTGCATTTTGAACAAACAACGAATAGCATCATTTTTTAATTCTATTCATAATTCTACTCCTAACATCTGAAGTATATAACTACAAAATTTCAGGTTATTACATACATTAAAAAACAACGATTGGTCTTTATTGGAAAACAACAGGGACATTGTGAAATTTTATAACGAGACTCTTATTAAAAACTATATTAAAATTAAACTTTACAAAAATAGAAATATTTTGATGTCGTAAATCTTTCCAGTGTTACCATATTTGATATCATTTAGAACACTATCTTATTAAAAATATTACAATTTGCTAAGTTTCTTTTAAGTCTCGTATGTGTTACAGGTAGACAGAAGATTTTCCCGCAGAAGTTCGCCATTTCTTTTTGCGGTAGACTGGTTGCCAACCAAGGTTAAAGATTCCAATTTATCCGGCGATTCAATTAACCGCTGAAGGGAGAAAATAAGGAATCATACATTTTCTAACGTCAATTGTGCGTAAGTGAATACAACGAATTCAATTTCGACTTATCATTTTGAAATCTATTGCACCACGACGCAGATACAATTTTCAGATACATTTGCATTCAATTATGAATGTTGCTACTGGTTATAGACTAGAGAAAGGAGTAGCTATACTTAGTGATAGGCCCCAAAGTGAGAGTCACTCTGCTACATTTAATACCGATAATGATAAATAGGTTAATGCTGTCATTATAACTGACACAAGATCGTTGTGAAATTAATTGAAAATCTATTAGTATGCAGTCAGAGCGTATGTAGTTTAGTTTGGTGTGTGTGTGTGTTTATCATCCCATATATGGAAGCATATAAAAGCTCCTCCGTAACAGACGTATCATATTCAGCCATCCTTACTTAAGAATAAATATTTAAATCCATTCAATAATGTTGTTTCACTATTTTATGAATGTTTTTAGTTGGAATATAGTATGCAGTTGTTTCTATATATACGCAGTGATTTAAGAAAGGGTATTGAAAACAAAGAAAGGGATGTGCTTTGTGGTGCAGTGAATATCAGCTCAGAACGAGAAACCGGAGAGACGAGTTCGAATTCCAGTTGAATTTGTTGCATTCATTTACGTGCAAAGTCCTTGAAAAAGGTATTGTTCCGTCCCTTCTCCATCCAGCTACGGATTAAATAGCAGAGGGAAGGTACATCTCGTCGGTGAGAGAGAAACTGGATTCGGGATGCCAGGTCAGGATCGACTTCATTGCAGATTTTTTTTTTTTTGCATCTTGTTGAGAACTCCAAGGTAGGAAGTAGGGGCGCCCGACGAGATATGACAGCAATATTCAATGCACGGGCGGATGGTTGATTTGTGAATGTGCATGATTCATTCAGAGAAAAAAAACTTTCTTGCCATAACAGGGACCCGGCCTTCTTAACAGTAGATTTAGTTATTAATTCCATTTAATGTCAGCTGAGAGAATGATACCGAGGAGGTTTAGTGTATTGCTCTCAGGGAGTCTAGCGTGATCTATGCTAATGGCAGGTCGGAAAAAAATTATCTAGGGGGGGGGGTTAAAAATAGCAGCTTCATTTTGGAAGTATTAAATTTTACGGGCCATTTTTATCCTAGTCTATCACTGACGGAGGTTCTTTTCGAGAGCAGCATCAATGTCTGTTTTGTCTGCATCGGAAGACTTCTTAGCGAGGCGGAAATAAATGGTGGTGTCGAAAACGTAGATGACTACGTGGGATCTGATTACATCAGGGAGATCGTTGATGAAAATCAGAAAAAGCGTAGGACCTATGATAGAACCTTAAAAGATACCCGCGATCGTATTATAGGATCTGGAAGCATGTTCGTTCAATACGACCTTCATATCACGATTAGATAGAATCGATTTGATTAAGTCAAACAAGCCTCCTCATTGCGCAGAAGGTCAGTGTGCAAGACCCTGTCAAATACTTTGAAGATATCCCTGGCTAGAGCTCCATTTTCGCCGTTCTTATCAAGAGCCTGGTATAGGTACTCAGTGATGGTCGTTAGCACTCTGCTTTGTTAGCTGTAGCTCTGATGACAACATATTTATTTATTAAAGAAGAAATGGAAGGCTTGCTGCGGTTTAGAACACTTTTCCAGTAGTCTTGGAGGCAAACTTACGAGCTGCTACAGCTGCTTCATTCTGTCAGCAAACAACAGCTTAGCGTCATTGAGAACCCTCTTACACTCATTGCGAGCAGATGCAAATAAGCTCCTATTATGGTCAGACACGCGGCTCTGATAAAGCCAGAAGTAGTGGTTTCTGTAGTCTATGGCTGCCGAACAGGTAAGGGAGAACCAGGCAGGCAAATCTGGTTTATGGTAAAAATTTCTGGCTGGGATGAAAGCATCGATGTCAGCTTTCACCTAAGAGAAGACTTCAGAAGCACTGCCTTCAACGGGGAGATTAAACACTTTCTCGCAAAAGACGTCGCAAAGAAAATCTCGTATTGTCTCCCAGTCCGCCCTTTGTTAGCAGTGATAGATTGTTAATCGGGGGTTCCTGGGGAAAGAGGATTGGAGAAAGATACCAACAGAAACCACATCGTGATTAGAGTTGCAAAGCTGCATCGCATGCCAGAAGTCAATGATAGTAGAGGAGAAGATATCTAGCAGAGAGGCTTGTCCTACACGCATATTGGGGAAAGGCGTGGGAAAGTCCAATTGCGTGAGAGACTAGGTGATTGCAATGTTCAAGGTGTGAATGCCAACAGGATCGGTAATTGCATTTTCCTATCAATTGCTATGGTGGGCATTGAATCACCGAACGCGAATATGTTAGCGAACGGGTGCAAAGTAATGGTTTTATCTATATTGTCAGATATACTGTCCAGCAAGGAACAGTCGGTAAAGGAAGGGGAGTGATAAAAAAAGAAAAGATAACTGAGTTTAGTAAAGTGAGACAGAAGCACATGTATGACTGGGCATGAAATTAAAAAGAAAACTTCCTAGGCAGAGAGAAGATGGTTTCTGACAAAGATTCTCACGTCATGCATATGGACACTAGGGTGGTTAACATTATTTAGCAGAGATATCGGTTTCCTGTAAATATTTTTGCTTGAATAGTTTAACTTTTACATGTGTAAGTGACCACATGTTTACGGTTGAGATAATATGTAGACGGGATAGGATAGGACTAGGAGGCAATTCTTCCTTTATGTGCAATGTCCCTTCAGGACAATGGTGACCCTGACTTTCCCTATCTTTTCGTCTATTTCAGCCATTAGACATGTTTGCTCTTTTGCTATATAAGCTAATAATTTTCCTACCAACTATTTCCAGAAGACCGTTAGTTAAAATATACACAACTTTTTATTCTCCCTCATTCCTTCAATATGTCTTGTGAGTATCAAATATACAAAACCCTCTTTCCTCATTATATTATATAGAAATGTTGAACTGTCTTTTTTGATGCTGTCTAAATGTATCTTTTTTTATGTAATTTCTCTAAAACTTCGTTGCTCAATTATTCAGTGCCTGGTAACCTAAGCATCCTCTCTATAACCACATTTTGGATGTTACAAGTCACTTCTAATTTTGTGATGAGGTGGTCAAACATTCAGTGTCAAAAATTTTTACCGATATTGCATAAAGGTTTTGTACTCTTCTTTGTTTCTAATGAGATTTTCTTGTTTCTTAATACTTTACTTAACTTTTGTAAAATATTTTTTTTTATCCTAATATACTTTCGTTTTTTCAGTGTTTCCATCCCTTGTTAAAACACTTCCTACATATTTACGTTTTTAAACTATTTACATTATTCGGACTATTGTCCTCATATTAGTTGCCATTTGTCCGATGTTTCGGCTGTTGTACGCTCCGGTCTTGTTCAGGTGCTAGTAATTTCAAACTAAACCCTTTATTACGATCACTGCGGTATATCAATTTCATTCCTTGTGTAAAGCCTCCTTTGGTAGTCTATGCCGACTCTCCCAGTTACTCGCCCACCACTGCTGTAGACTGGTATTGAAGTCACAACACTTTAAGTCAAGTCACTAGAATTAACCTACGACTCTATCCACTGGGCCGATCGGACAACGACGGAAACGTTGTACAAATGGGAACAAAGATGAGAATAATAATCTGAAGAATGTCAGTCAGTCACTTAAGGCCCATACGTGATACACTCCTTGGGCGATCATGTCTCGCTAGAGACATGATTGACTGGGCAAAAGATTATCCCGCAGTAGGTTGCCATTGCTTTCTGCGTAGACTGGTTGCCGAGCAAGGCTATATAATCCAATCTATCCTATTATTTAACTCATAATTGAAGGGAAAAGACGAATTAATACCTTTCCCAATAGTATTTGTAAATACTATTACATCTCAAAAATATAGCAAACTATAATTTTTATACATTTTTAATTTTGATATCTGCAATTGGTTATTTTCACGTTGGGCTGTATTTCTTGCTGACCACCTTATAGGGTTTTTTTTTTTTACAGTTGATGTTTGGTACATTCTTTTCGCTTTCTTTTATTATCTTCTGTTTAAAGTTCTTGTACTTTAATTCTTGTGTTTGCTATCAACAGTGTGTTATCTAAATGTCTAATGTTAAGATTGTGGCTATCAAGATTATATGAAACACATGCCACAGAAGCATTTTATAGAAAGTTTTTCATTCATATTTATGTGTCTGACAACATTTTGAACATATATAATGTACATATATAAACATTATGTTCATTGCGTGTTTGGGCTACTGATGCTAGTAATGAAATCCCACGCTGTGTCCCTGGCAATCTCACCTTTTTGTAAATGAACAAAAGGATAAATGAGATGAATTGCTCGCAAATGCAGTAGCGGCCATAATATAAGGAACGCAAACAACAAAGATATAAATATGTGTATTACTTAAAAAGTAATGCATGATTACCGAATAAAGATTAGGGTGTAATGCATAAATATTATACAAACTTACAAAAATTTACATAATAGTTTTTTTATTATATAAAAGATTTATTCCATCAGTGAAACGATATTCTTACTTTGAGAATCATGACTTGTTACCAAACGGTTTTAACTTTTCATTTATTTTTCAAAATATTGTGAGGATATATATTCAAAAATTATTTAAATTATGTCTTATATTCAGGTTTTCACCCAGTATCTATTATCATTCAAGCAGCCTGTATAGTATAGGGGCCTTCAAGTTATTGGTGCCCTTTATTATAACTACCAGATAGTGTTGGCATTATACTGTATTCATGCTAATTTATATCAATGCACTATGCAAAATACAGCGCTACTTTTCATAGCATAACAAAGAAAGTTGTATAAGGAACATCTTCACATCCAGCATTATCAACAAAGAATTCTACTCCAAATTGTAATTATCTCATATATCTATTATTCAGATTTGGCACCTCTCATTAGTTTGGAGGCTAAATCTGAATTTCGGTAATTTTAAATATATATAGGATTAACATTTAAGATATTTTAGAAAAATGTATTTTGAAAATGTTTCGCGGGTCAATCAGCGTTATGAGAAAACCAGAATAAATTTTAACAATGCTGCAATAAGCTAAGGTAGATTTGTTGAACTAAAATCCTTTTTCTCTTATGGTGTCCATAGATCAAAGAAACATTTTAAAATAAGAATTTTTTATTTGGTCATGTATTTACCACCAATTTTTATCGAGAGTTTATTTACACCGATACACACATAAACTCATAGATTAAAACAATGACAATTTAAAAGTGAATTGAAGTGAAATTTACCACATAGTTTCTTTTATTTTGCCAATAGTTTTTCAGAATTAATTTTCATAGCTTGAAATAAACATAATTAGGTAACAGCATTTAGTCGGAAAGATAATACAGATTGTATATGAATTTATTTAAGAAAACTCTTATATATATATATATAGAGAGAGAGATAGAGACAGAGAGAGGATGTGCGTTGTGGTGCAGTGGATATCGACGCAGAACTACAAATTGCGGAGCCGAGTTCCAATTACAGTTGAATTGCTCGCATCCATCTACGCACAAATACCCTTGGGAAAGGCATTAGTCCGTCCCTTCCCTCGAATTATGGGATAAATAACAGGACAGATTGGGTTCTATAGCTTTTACTGGCAACCGGTCTACCGCAGAAATCGATGGCAACCTACTATGGGATAATCTTCTGCCCAATCAGTCAAGTATCTTTCGAGTCATAATCGCCCAAACCGTGTATCACGTATGCCACTTACCTGACTAACTTATATACATTTATAAAATTATATATTTATATATGAAAAGCGTTAGATATGTACATATATATATATATGAAAATGTTCATTATATATATATATATATATAAGTCGTATATATATATATATATATATATTTCAATGTTCATGAATAAATATATATATATATATATATATATATATGAAAAGTCGTATATATATATATATTTATTTATGAACATTTTCATTATATATATATATATAATGTAGACTGAGAGAGCGCTAAGGGAATCCGATTAAATCTGTTTCCAATCTTACCAGAAGGATGTTCTGAAATAAATTATGTGATCTTATGGTTGTTCAGAATGCTAAACAATATTAACAATTGGATAAATTAAATCAAGCACGGCGTACGATTTCAATTACCAAATTCTGATTATATACACAAATTTCGACGTAGTTTCATAATTCCATCCAAATGTAAATTCATGAAGATGCAGAAAAGCTTGATTATCATCATGCTTTATTTGCGTTATAGCAACAACTACTAAAATACGTAATAACACATCATCGCAGGTCTCTTGGAAACTTTTCCTGACATTATAATGAAATGCCAAATGTGAGCAGTAAGGAATTTTAAAAAATTCGAGGCTATGCAAGAATGAATAGATAACCAATAATATGAACTCAGTATGACGTATGTTCTGTAATGACTGACTCATCAACAGACAATACGCTTTCTCAGTTTCGAGATATAAAATATTTACAGAATAAATAAAAATTTATATTTCATATAATTGAAAGGATTTAAAATATTAGTACCTGGACAGTTAAAATTCTGTTTGTGAAAGAATATTATCTTATTCGTTCATTTTCTATTGTTTATCAACCCTTTGCTGAACAATTAAAATAACATGTTTTTAAATTTCAACATTTTCTTCGTGGGGTTAATAATGGTTTAATGATAAAAGTCTTACTAATTAACCTGTACCTGGAGATAGTAGAGGTAGATTCATACATTTCCCAAGACTATTTTTACAGAATATACCGAACACAACGGGAATTGAAATTCAGCTTTCCAGTATAATATTCCGGGTAATTATATCTTACGTCAACCATACATCCAAGCTTAAGCCACCTGGTATTCCAAATCACTAATTCATCTAGATACCAGGCTCGATTTTACTTCAATTCAGTGAACCAGTGTTTCAATGTATAAAGGTGCGTGCATAAGCAAAAACACACGCGCACCGATATATATATATATATATAGTGAGAGAGAGAGAGAGAGAATTGCTTCAAAAGTTATCTCGTGCTTAACATAGTCGCTACAGGTTTTTGAAACGGATTCTGTTGGACTTCGCATTTGAGAAACCTTAAAGAAAACAAAATTAAAAACTGGGCTCTCCGGTACAATTAGAATCTGTATCCCTTTTATAAAAGGTATCACGGTTTTATTTGAGTTTATTTAGACTGCTGAAGCAAAGAGAACTTAACGTGCCAGCAATGACTAGCTCAGTTATTATTATATTAATTCGTCTCTTCACTACAATTATGGGTTAAATAACAGGATAGAGTTGGTTCAATAGCCTTGTTTGGCAACCAGTCTACGACAGAATATAATGGCAACCTACTGCGGGATAATAATCAGCAAAGGCAGTTATGTCTCTTTTCAGACACGATCGCCAAAATGTGTATCACGTATGGCACTTAATTGACTGACTGAATGATTAAGATGAGTTAATACCCATTGTTTAAAAATCAGTAAATATAATCAAGCATGTGTAGGTAACAAAACAAGTCGTAGAAAATAAAATCTAACAAAATACAATTATTTTTTTCACACACATACATATATATATATATATATATATATATATATATAAGGGAGTTATAAACGGTCTGTCCTTATTTCGATATTGAGTACTTAATGCCAAAAACCTACTTGCCAAAAGTGTCTTTCTAACAGCAAAAACTGTAAAAGAGCAATCTTGACACTCAAAGTCCTCGCAACTTAACACACATTTATTTATATATATATATATATATATATAACAAATTCCGATGTTAAAATTCGTTGAATGGTCATTTCTACGAGAAATTCCTCGTGTCATCAGCAACGGTTTTATTTCAAATGACAAAATGAATAAAGATATTTCGCCGGCGGAAGTACAAGAAAAAATTTTCATCACGGAAAATTAAAGGAGTGGGATTAATAAGAAAGCAAACAGATATCTCTGTTTTTATTTGTAGATTTTTTGAAAACCTCTACTGCTTTTTCTATAAAATTTATCCCATTCATTTAAACCAAAAACAGTATGATTTCTTTTTCAATACGATTGATGAAAATTTCCCTTGTTTCTATGGAAATAGATTTTTTTTATTTTTTCTTTTCTTAGCTTATTTCCCTGTCAAACATCCCTTCCATCCTTTTTACTTTCTTTCTTTTACTTCCTTCCCTCCTTTTTTTTATTTTTCCGCCTACCATTTCTTTCGACTAGACAAGTCAAAATTTAAACCTTTAACTCTCGACTCAGTTAAGGAGTGGCGGTTTCTACAAAATCTAAAAGTAAAAATAGGCATAGATATCTGTCGGCTTTCTTATTAATCCTACCCATTTAATTTTCCGTGATGAAAAATATTTTTTGTATTTCCGCCGGTAAAATATCTTTGTTCATTTTGTCATTTGAAATAAAATCGTTGATGATGACACGAGAGATTTCTTGTAGAAATTTCTCGTAGAAATGGTCATTCAACGAATTTGTTATATTTTATAATTGGCTCTGTAATTTGAATATAAATTGCATTAAGCCCTCCACCTTGATCAGATTTAATATTAATATAATTAATATTAATTAGGATCGGGTTTTTGAGATTGACCTACCTGCTTTTCAGTTGGATTAAAGTTATAATATATATAAAGTTGGAAATATCAGCCGATTACGCTACCGTGGTTTCGACCTTTTTTGGTTATGTAAGACGATTTGTATAGCGATACAAATCGTATGACAAAACCAAAAAAGTATAAAAGAGGATTTGCGAAATCGGCTGTTTTTCTTAATTTAAGTTTCTAAAATATCTATATTTGAAATCTTTATCACCCTTACAAAATTTATTGTGCACTCTATAATACAACTACTTACTGGTTTAATTTAAATCTAACCTATCAATGTTTAGTATATATATATATATATATACACTATAGTCATCTGCAGACAGATCTGTTTCACTGTATTACAGCTCATCAGTACGGTTTAGACTCCGTTCGCTTCCTAATATATATATATATTATATATATATATATATATATATATTATAATGATTAATCTTTTATATACAGATTTATTTCAATATCAATTTAAATGGTAAATCCATAATGCATAATCAGATATAATTATGTCAATCTTTTATATATAAATGCACGTAAATATCAATATCTTTTTTACTTAAATTGAAATTATATCCCCGTCTCTTGCTCTATCATTCTCTTTCTTTCCCTCTCTCTCATACATATATATATATATATATATATATATATATATATATAATGCATTTATTATACATTTTATTAGTAAAACTACTCAAGAAACAACTATTTATCACAATTAAACAATATATGTTCACAAGCGTTTCTCTCAATCGTTGCAAGAAATTACAGATATAAATTATTAGCCCTTAGAATTTAACGGTTGTTAATCTTATACGTGATTATATTCATTGAATCTCCGGTCAGTTTTATAAATTATCATCGTTATTCTTCGACCTCAAGTAAGATCATGGTCTAGAACTCGCGCAAGTATACTTGGACAAGAATAGCTGCCCTTATTTTCTGTCTCATAATTATCTTATTTCTGCAAACGATCAGGGAAATTTAGTTTCTCGCATTTTATGTTTTTAGTTTCCTGCCGGGTGAGTTGGATTTTAACTCTTGCGCTCCTTTATGAGAGTAGACTTAAAACTATCCTCTTCTACTTTTTTCTAGAAGGTAACAGTCAAATTTACAAGACAGAATAAATCACGTTTAAAATAAAAGACAATGGAAAATCAAATCGCAGTTAATTTCATCTACAGCCACCAGATGCCTTCAGGATCCCAAGCGAATCTTCTTGATCTCCTTGTTTAAGCTGGTGAATTGCCAGACATAGGATATTCTAGCAGCCACTCAGTGCAGAATTACCTTTTAAAGGCTTTAGATATAGGCCGCTATATTATGTGTAAGGCCTTGTGGAAAGATGAGTGGAGGTATAACGTCGCCATCACTAGTGATCTCCACCAAGCACAATTTTAATTACCATTAGACATCCAACTCTTTCTGAATCTTTTGAAGTGTCTTCAGATTGACACCAAAATACTCTGAAATGTTTGTACTAGAAATTCTGGTGCGAATGCCAAGCAGTACATTATGTCTTTTGCAAATTTTTGGCGGACTGAATTGCGAAATGGTGCTCTTTTTCTCAGAGACGTTCTCCACCTGACCCTACTATAATGAAAATCACAAACATACAACGTTTATGCGTGAAATTTAACATCTAAAATGGCAGTAATTTACTCATTGCGACCCTGTAATTTCTCTGACAGGATGTTAACTTCAAGAATATTTTTTTTCTCACCGGAGAATTTTGTGCAGGTGACATATCATCTTTTCTCAGGTTTGGCTGACATTTCCAGTCTTTCGGTTCCATTCAGATGTACTGACTCAAAGGTAACCCTAAATATTTGTACAGTAAACTCAAGTCTGATGTCAGAAATCCAGTTGATATGCATGACATTTAAGACAGCTGAAGCCGTATTCTTCCTGACATTAAATCCTGTTCAAAAGATATTTTTAATATCGCGTGCATAAAATTAATAAAATATCTTGTGGCTAAAAATATTATAACAAAAAATGATATTGAATTAAATATTTATATGGAGGTTGGTTTATATTAAACGTGGGTCAAATAACAACGTTCATAAAAAGTTGAACCATTAAATAAATTAATACGACGCACAGGTATTTCAAATATACATACTTTTTTATACAGAAATGTGTGAAATATATATTTGATTTATCAGACAGGTAATTCTTGATTTTAACAGTCTGAGAGATTATTTCAATGTGCGAGACGTTTGAAAAGATCTTTAAAACGATGACATTGTTTGACTTAACACTTGTGAGTAAAGCTGGACAGAAACTATATTTCTGAAACCGCCGATAACTAGTCAGTGACCGAGGGTGCTAGCGTTCAAGCGTAGTTCAAACTGATGATCGCCTTCTCTCTCAGAAATTGTAACTAATATACACTCAGCATAATTACAGTATAAATCACAGTTTGACACTGCGTGTGTGAAAAAGCATTAATATGCCTGAATTGCTATTTTCTACAGTTTGTCAAGCCACCCCCAAAAACCAGTATCCAACCATTATATACATATGTAAACTTAATAATTGAAACTTTGTGTGTGTGTGTCCGTTACCAATAGACTCCGAAACGGCTGACTATATTTTCTTGAAAATTTACAGAGTTGTACTATAAGCGTCTGCAAGTGTGCTTGGCTAGGTCTTGTGTCGAGATACCCCCGACAAATATCGAAAATCGATAATCGAAAAAATCGGGTTATAGAAGGAGTGGTCCGATTTTAATCAAATTTGATGCATTCATAGACAAAGACATAAGAAACGATATTCAGAAGTTTCAAGGTTGCAGTTCTTACAATACTGCAGAAAATCGATAATATATATATATAAAAGGCAAGATGTTTGTGTGTGTGTGTCTGTCTGTTTATCTACCTGTATATTTGTATTTTTTCAGCCCTTTTATTTTAATTTTTGCTTCGGGTTTGGCTCTCAGTATAATTGTAGTTCGTAGTTTCAGCCATGATACCATTTGCTCAAAGGACTTATTTAGCCTTCAAAATTCAGTTTACGACGAAAAAATCTTATTTGATATCGATACCAGGAAATGAAAATTTGACTTACATCCATTCATTTTTCTTTCATTCTGAGGTTTCGATTTAACTGGAAACAACTATTGCCTTTTAGTCTTTCGTGCCAACGTACAAAGAGTCTGAGCTCCAGGACAATGGATTAGTTTTAAAGCTTTCATTACATCCGAGCAACACCGGGCTATACTGCTAGTATATATATATATATATATGAAGAAATGCCAACTTATGAATATGGAGAGTATAATCTAAAAGATTTTATATAATTAATAGAAAAAATCAATTAGACGAAAATAGAGTGCTCTATGGATATTATCCTTAGCAATAGAAAATATTGAGAGGAAAATTCAACACATAATTAAGTGGTTTAATTAAACGGTTTCTGTGTTAATATTTTCTCTCTAAATCCCAAAGGATTAAACTCGTCACTAAAACTTTTTCCAGTGACTCATTCATCTTTTCTTTCAAGACTCTTCTTGATATATAAAATAAATAAACCAAACTTTTATCTTTAAAAATTTCTGGAAAAGCTTGTTAAAGTGAAACATGTTAAATTAAAACACTTTTTCCTACCTGTTCTTTAATTATTCTATTTATATATATATTGAATTAACTCTACCTATTTTCAATATTTTTTAATGCTATGTTTCAGAACATAGTTAACCATGACTACTGAAAGATTTGGTTTGGCTATTGATATGACATTTTGATATCATTGACTGCACTTTGTCATTTAGACAATTTTTAATTAAGGGTTTTCTGTCAAATAGACTATCGTCCATCCTAGTCTAAGCAATCTAATCTCTAAAATTATTATTTAATCTGTATTTGGGGGAGAAAATATAGGGAACAATTTCTTCTTCAACGGTATATCAATGTACATGCTACAGTATTTGAAATTGTCTCGGTGTTTCCACATTGCGCAATAGTAACAGTTACACTGATTTCCCAAGCAGGATTTTTTCACATTTATGCATACGAGAAGACTCATTAGTAATTCAAGACAATTATTGAGATGTCAATTTATTTATTATAAGTCGTCTTTCCTCTAATGTAGTTGAATCACTAACTCTGAAGATATATTTGTAGATCCTTTTATTCACAGATAATAATTATATTAAGCTTTTATTCTTCAAGTTATCAGCTTTTTCGTCGTTTTGTAAAAGTATATTTTCGCTTCTCAGAAGTTAGTGTTCAATTCGTTAGCATGTTTCGCTCGCTATTTACAATACCAATATATCAATTGCTTCTAGTGTCGTAAATAAACAATGCAAATACAATATTATTTTATTTAACTCACTCTTGAAGAAATTCTAGATGTTTATATGGAAGAATAACAATGTAACAATGAAAATACCATTCATTATCGTGAGAATTTCGCAAAGAAAAATGCTAGATTTACAAAGAAGTCGTTGTCTCGGTATGAAAGCTTCTAGCCTTTTTTCTAAGGGAATATTTATATCGTGTTTCGCCTAACAATCAGCCTCTAACGAGCTACTGAAATGCGAAAAATCCTTTCGTTTATTCATATCTTAACGTGCTTCATATCAACGATTTTTTTCAGATGTACATAAAACGAGAAAATCGTTCACTATCGCAACTACTGAATATATAGGTCATTATACTGCGTTGACATTTGTACATATTCATATAAAATATATTATTACTATTATGTTATACATTATTCTGAAAAATATATAACTTACATTATTATATATATATATAACTTCATTATAGATCGATTAATTCGTTTTCCACGGTTTATCTACTCTCTACAAGTTATTTAAAGCTAGAACATATTTTATTTTGTGAAATATTCTTTTTTTTTTACTTTTGAAGAAAATAATGATGTATTAATACAAGCTTTACTAATTAACCCATTGCGGGATAGAGATATAGATTCATACTGTTCACCACCGTATTTACGTTTAAGTGAATATAACAACCCAAAAGCAATTTGAACTCTGATCTGCGATTAACAATTCTGAGACTTTATCAATTCCACCTCTTGCACCTAAAAGATTACAGCATCTGGCTTTCCAAAGCGGCCACCTATCTAGATATTGACTAGGCTTGATGTTGCTTAACTTCGCTTATCGTACGGGAACCGTAAGCGCATATTAATCTCTGATGTGTGTTCATATTAAAATATAATGGCATTATTGAATATGCCATTCAATATGGCCTTCATATTGACATATGAAGCATATGAACACATATTACCACATTTGCTTGTGTTTCAAAAAGTATTCCACTTGACTCTATATAATATTAATACGAGTCCTCTTTTATTTTTCTCCTGCTCTGTATATGAATCTGTAAACGCCTCAATTATTTTTTACGTGCTCATTCAATGGTGATATTGAACGTTTTCAAAATTTTTATATCTTTCTAATTAATCTTTCCTCTTTCCATATGTTTTCTTTATTTTTTGCAGTCAGTGGCTACTTAAAAATTATGCAATGTCGGCAAAATAGGAGTAGAATGTTTCGTCTATCGTCTCGTTTACACAATTCCCAGTTTTTTGAAAAGGTGTAAAGCTTCATCCCTTGTTTTCTGTTTAGGATTGGGTTTCCGATTCCTTCTAAATTCTTCGAATCTCTTTTACTCCTTGTTACCCCTTGCGTCTTATTGCGATTATTGCCTTCCTTGAGGAATTAATTACAACATAATATGTATGTATTTTTTTTACAATTCATATTGTGGATTGTATACAGTCTGATTGTTTACTATTCAATGTCATGAAAATGTTCGATAAAATTACCAATAGATTGTTATCAAAATAAACAGAGTGCTTTTAGTGAAGAATCTACAGAGATTTTTAGAGCTAAAAATTGATATTTTTATATTAATTTTAGAAAGACTAATGACAAATTGGAAATAATCTTTGCCTAATGCGTTTCGTTCTTTAGGATTTCATCAGACAAAATTCATGTTTCTGATTATGTAAATTTACATGCGCATCAAAGCAAAGGTATATACAGACGCCAACGTTAGTTGTAAATTTTGTTTAAAATTTGGAGATGCTGTAATTTTAAACTTTTATGTTTATAATTTTATTAGATATTTCTATTATACAAATTTGTATAACATTTTGTCATACCAATTTTAAAAAATCCCTTTCTCCAACGTGTGTTTATTTTAATTCTTTTCGCAAAGAGATTGCGCAGAAATAAAGTTCTAAAAAAATTATTTCGATTACGTCCATTAAATTATAGCATATGAATCAATGATTGTGATTGTTCTATTGTCTGAAACACAGATTACAACATATCGCCAAATTTGAATAAATAAGTGAACAACATTATTTTCAAACTTTTCTTTGGTAATTCGTAATAAGATGAATAACGAATGAAAATATTTATCGGTCATGAAAGAATCAAATTATGTCTTTTCCATTTAAAATGATTTTGAATTCATTCAATAGTAGTTATTATATTTAGCACAAGGTAAATTATTGCGTTGGTTTATAAATAACATGGTATTAGCAATACAAAGCGAGTGATTCTCGCGTCGTAGGAATTCGCTTGAACTTGTACAGAATAAGCATTGATTATTTACATATGTTCTGTTATATGTAAAAGCATATAGTTGATTGTTTTTCGTTAGTTTAGAGAAGTATATCTGTTTAGCTTTCTGTATGTTAAGAAAGACATGTCTTTAACTGCATCAATATACGCAATGAATATTGCTGCCACATATGGTCCGCTGCCCTGCTGTTTACCTTGAGCTCCTTGACAAGATCCAAAGAAATCAGTTAAGTGTCATGCGTGATTCACGTTTTGGGCGATCATGTCTCTTTCGAGACATGACTGCCGAGGTAGAAGATTATCCCGCAGTAGGTTGCCATTGCTTTCTGCGGTAGATTAGTCGCCAGCCAAATCAATAGAATCCAATCTGTCCTGTTATTTAACCCATAACTGGAAGGAAGGGTATTTGTGCGCAAGTGAATGCAAGGAATTCAACTGGAATTCGAACTCTGCTCCCCGATTCGTCGTTCCAAATCGATATCAACTGCATCAAAATCCACATCCCATCCAAAGAATCATGGGATGTGCGTTGTGGTGCAATGGATGTCGATCCTAAGAAGAATCAGCTATATTGTCTATACTTAACTTAACTCCTCTCTTTTTTTCTCTGTCCACCCTACTCATCAGTATTTTCTTCCTTCTCATACTCTCTTCCTGACACCGCCTGTAACCTGTCACTTTTTCATATAACATTCCTCTTATGTAACACTCTGCACAACAGTGTCAGTGGCAGTAAAATGCCTTGCTTGGGGGTCACACGATTATATAAAAAATATCTGGTTGTCCTACTTCGGTTATTTTCCCATCACTGTAAGCTTGCCTCGCCGTTTTTTTTTTGTTATTCTGTTTTTTTCTATAAATACTTTATGATACTTGTTCGGATGAGCTGTTCTTTATGGTGTCAAGGTTTGTTTTTTTTTAATTTGGTGTCAGTATCTTATCAATTTACTGTTGAGGTGGTTAGATGTAACCTTAAGTTCTCGGTTAACAGTTTCTTTTCTCAGCCTTCTTGCCTGTCGAACTCCTTCTTGCTTCATACCTTTCAGCCTACTTTAATTTGCAAAAATGTCAATTTAATATCAATCTCTATCTATTGTCCTTCTGATTACTCATTTCTCTTCCCGCTCATTATTAATGTTTGCGTTCATAATTTTTCCAGGCCCTGTAACACTTGTCTTAGAAGCTTTACTGCTTTGCTTGAGGTGATATCGATCAAACAACTTGATTATGACAAAAAAGTCATTTCAATATTGTTGGTCTCTCTCTCTTTCTCTCTCTCTGTCTGTCTCGCGCTCGCTTCAAACGAAAGAGCTTCAGCTGTTCAAACCAAAAAAGTGATGGGGGTCATATAACGATTTACTAAGCATAGTTCAAATGTGCTACATGTCCAAAAGTATGTATCACCCACTGATGTCTGAACTTACACATATCGTTGTAACTGAGCTAGCGAGACTAGCTTGCTAGACATTAAGCTACGTCTTTGTGCCCATAATTTGGGTCATATAATCATAAAAGTTAACGAGCAGTAATTCTACAGTTATTGGGTCATGGGTAGGGGAATAGTCCATCTTGAATACTGGACGGAGGATTACGATTTCCCCTTAGTGTGTACTGGGTCTGAGGCCCTGTGGTAAGAATCAGGGCTGCTTGCAATATCCTGTCTACAGCCTCTAAAACAAAAGACAGAGGCATGACGCTTCACATTTTTATGGCTTCTGAAAATGTTGCGGGTTATTTAAAGGCAAAACAATATTATTCTAAGAATGTCTTTTGCGAGTCGATATTAAATATTTTTTGTCCAGAATAATACTAATTTAATGAATAGATAACCAGACTGTTTTGTGGAGTCTTAGTAGCCAAGTCGCAGTGGTCTTGTTATGGCCCTGAAGTAAGACATCGAAACAGGAAGGTAGGTTCAATCACCGTATTAAAGTAACAGAACACTATTTACAATATTAACTGTTAGTAATCAGCAAAATAGAAATGTAAGTTCGAACAGTATAGTTATGCTGTGTCTCGAGTGCGTTACGACTGTCTTCTGACTGCCTCACAGCTGCGTCCCCGGAAATCACGCTGGTAGTATTATATTGACGGAGAAAGAGTTAATTCTTATAGTATGGGCACCATAGCACAGACTATAGCCCGAAATAGATCTTTAATTTCTCATTCCTAGTCGTTATACATAACATCATTCGTACCTCTGAGAATTTTTTTTGGTGGGCTGAGATATTGAATAATACTGTTTTTAAAGAATTGACAATATTTTTTTTTCAAATAAAAATCTTAATATTTAAATCATAACCGTTGATCGATGTGAATTCATACCTTTCCCAATTGTATTTGCATTTAAGTAAATGTAACATATTAGACTGGAATTTTTAATTCCTAGACGGTAGCCATTTTTGCACATTGCACATCTGCACTTGTAAATTCCCAAAACCTAGGTGAAATTGATGCTTGAAAATGAGTCATCTCATCCGATCAACTCAGAGTTATCTCTTTTACTATACTGAATAATTCTGTTATATCTGGTCGGGTGCCCCTGCTATTCACATTGAGGTTCTTGACAAAATCTAATGAAGAATCTGCATTGTGATAGCTCAGCTATAGTTACTTTCTAACCGGCATAATGTGGATTCCCTTTGTTTCTTCTACAATATTTTTCAGCTTCTGCCCCGACTAGCTTAGCTCCCTCCTGCACCGTCTGCATGAATTTAGCCGAGCTACTAGACTAGAAACTAGGTCTCACCCTTTTGCAGTGAAAACAATAAAATTTAACAGCAAATTCTACAAAAAAAATTCTTTTCTCGCAGCAGCCACTGAAGAATTCTTTTCCGTATACTTGCTTCCCTGACAGCTACAATCCCCAAGAATTTAAATGTAATGCCAATTGCTGTCTGTTATCTCTCTGGCTCGCTTCCTTTCCTTTATGTTCTTTTCCCCGTCCTCTCTACTCTACTGACCCACCCCTATAACTTGTTCCTCTTTCTCATCACTCTCCATTTATGTAACCCCCTGCGCACCAGTGGCAGGAAACCTGCCTTTCGTCGCGTGAAATAGTTATATGTATAAAAAAGTTGAACTACCAGGAGATCATATCTCGTACAATTTCCAGGAACTAGTTTTCTCCGAAACACTGCATTTGGCAACAAATTTAACTATCACAAGGTATCTTTACTTCTTCCATGTTAGTTTGAACATTCTATGATAATTATCTTAGTACTTCAGAAAGAATTAATACTCCGAGAGAACACGATCTTGGACACTCTGTATTTGGACAGATAATGACTCAGTCGGGGCTCGGTCTACGTAGTGGGACCCGCCTGAGAAAGACAATCTATCTGTTTTTGGGCAGAGTTCAACTCAATCGAAGCTCCGACTACGGACTGAGTCATGGTTGAGAAGAATACACAGGCTTGGTGCCCGATCCTGCGCTCAATCTTAAACCCGATCTTGTCTCACACATCGCCTCTGTGGGGAAGATTTCCGTCAAAACCCAGTAATTCTGAAATAAAAAAGATAATAATTCAAACTTGGACGACTTTTATTTATGGCCCTCAAATATCTTTTTTCTGGAAGAACTTAAGTTCGCACACATACACACACACACACACACACACACATATGTTAGATTAAATTAATTGCAAACATGGTGTCTGTTTATTTTAAATAAAATTCGTTCATACTCCCGCATAATGTAAGAAATCAGCTGTAACTTTGACAAATTTTATTATTCATTTCACGTTGTTCCCAAGTACTTTCAATCTCCTTCCGAGATCATCTTCAGAGATGTGGGTTGTGGTAAAGTGATCTCGGAAAAAGATTGAATGTACTTGAGAACATCGAGAAATGAATAATAACATCTGTCGACGTTACAGATCATTTCTGACATCGTTCAATGGCTTACGACCATATCACATTGAATACACCGGTTTTTGCTCGATCACCGAAGTTAATCAACGTTGAGCCTGGTCAGTACTTAGATGGGTGACCACTTGGGAATACCAGGTGCTGTAAGAGTTTAGTGATGGATGTGCGTTGTGGTGCAGTGGATATATCGGCTCGGAAAGAGAAATCAGTGAGCCGAGTTCGAATTCCAGTTGAATACTCTGCATTCACTTAAGCACTGGTACCCTTGGGAAAGGTATTAATCCGCCCCTTCTCTCCAGTTATGGGTTAAAGAACAGGATAGGATTTGGGGACCCTACCCTTAAAAACAAATCCCAATGAATCTTGATACTCGAAATGAAAATAGTATTACTAGACGCAAAATTTATACGAAATGAAAATAGTATTACTAGATGCAAAATTTATATAAAAAAGCAACAATAAATTGTTGAAAAAAAAGGTATTACCAGCAATAAATAAATAAAAATTTAGTTGGCAATAAATGACCCACCGAGGTTGATATGCCATAAAAACAACCAACCAACGTCTTTCAATTATAATACGCGAAAAATTATCCGTGAGTATAAGTACCACTAAAATGTATACATTTGCAGCAAAACATCGACACCCCTGCTTTAAAATATTTACGAAAAGTCGGTGTATTATTTGATTAAAATGAACTTTCGAGAATTAGTTATTAATAAATAAATATTTAAGAGAATGGTTGATTTAATAAAAAAATAAACATTAGAAAAATGTCTTTGGTGGTAGGTTTCACTTCCAATTTCGATAACGCGTGTATGTATATATATATATATATATATATATATATTAATTTTGTGAGTGTATGTTCAAATCTTTTGCAGATATAAAAAGAATAATGGATGATATTATTTCAGTAAAAGAATTCTGCAGTATCAAGTGTGAACATCCATAAAAATGCAGCCATCCAAAAACAATTCAATAAGCAAAAAAAAAAGAAACTTTTTTTGTGAATTGATGTTTGCTTAATTTAATGTCACACGTTATTTTCTTTTGAAGAAAATATATCTAAACTCATTATATATGATTCTTTTAAATTACCATGCAATTTTGAAATGAATTCCATCAGAAGTGTTTATTTTATTAAATAATGACATGTTTGAAAATTTAAAAAAAGTAAATTTTAATATCATTTTCAAGTGAGAAACATTTTAAAAGAATTTTTTCCCCTTAACAACTGTTAAATTATGATAGATATATGTATTATGGATATTGATGTAGAAAAATAAGTAATTCTGATATATATTCAATAACGTATAATAATATTATTAATCCAATTTTATATCTTCTCTTCCGTAAATATAAAAATGCGTGAATAAAAGCGTATAGAATAGGAAATACATTCTCAAAAAAGTGGTTATACAAGGCTAAGGAAAATTTAGTTTTAAACATAAATATCAAATTTTTGATCATTGCACTGCTGGCTTTCTGTTCTTCCTTAGATTTTATTTTAAACTTTTCCCTCATTTTTCGAATAGAGGTAGAATTGAATTTTTTCCACTTTGGCTTCAAAGGCTAGTGCGTGTTAATAACAGTTTTTTTCATTCTGCTTTAAGTAGAAAGTTTGCATTAAAATGCAAATTGAATTACTTACTAATAAAATTTAATACTAACAGATTTCGAAATACATCTCTTGGAAAAATGTTGGGTTTCAAAGAGAATGTTTGTTTTTTTATACTTTTCGTATACAATGGAGAGAAGATGCGTCAATGTATGAAGGAAAAAATTACCAATGCTTTAAATATGCCTAAAATGTTTATCTGCAAAATTAATGTTTCTTATAATTCAGATTAAATTTAGAAAATTTTCTTTCAAACAGAACCCAAATTTAAGTTCAACGAAAATATTTTAAATATGTTTCGATATTTTCAACAGTCTGTGGCAGTAACTATAAATACTGATTTGCCACATTTAGGTATTTTTAAATGAATGTGAGGAAGAAAAACGTATGTATAATAGAAGAGAATATAACTACTATTTTGAAAAAGATTCTAAAAAATATGAAAAAGTGCACAAAACAAGAAACATTGAACTTCATGCTACTTAAATACATATGAATCATTTTAAGTAGACGTTTGCTGATTTTTGGTGGTGTGACCGTAATCTTTGAAAATTATAATAGCGCAAACACGAAAATTTGTATAAATTGTCACTCCTGTGCTTTTAATAATTGAAAGTAAAAACTATCAAGTTATTTGACAGTTTTCCAGCCATATAGATTAGGTCTCAGATTGACACTTCCATTTAACTTCTTCGCTAATATATTAATTGCCAAATATTCCATATAATTTTTTTAGAAAAAAGTTCTAAAGTGTTGCAGTTAATTATATAATTATGTGATCTATTATGCGTATTTAAATTTATATAATAATGTAACTATACTTTATCATGAAATTATTTTTTTTTATTTTCACATGCAGGAAAGTTTTAACATAATATTCAAGTTATTCTTTAAAAACTATATATATAGTTTAAAATTGTGCTATTTACTTAGAAAAACAATAGTCTATATATTATGCTATATTTGTGGTTAAAATTAATCAATATCGGAGATTGAGTGTTCGCAAATATAAAGGAGGACTCGGAGGTCAAGTTCGACAGCCAACAGTCTGTTTCAGGCTTACACTTAATCTTAATACTTATATATATATATATATATATATATATATATATATATATATATATATTAAAAAAGGATTAATTCAAAGATGTTGAATGGCCATTTCGATATGAAGATCCCCACGGGGGACGACACATCACCTCAGCAACAGAAAAAACCTTTCAGAAACTGGAGAAAAATTAGTCTACTTTTCCTTTTTAAATAGATTGCAAAGAAATTAAAAAATAAATAATAAAATTAAATAAAAATAAAAATAAAGAAAAAGAAAAAGATAGAAGAAAATCAAATAAATAAGAAAAGAAAAGGCTTACACTTAATCTTAATGCTTATATATATATATATATATATATATATATATATATATATATAGGGTATTTTCCCAACAATTTCTCTTTTATAAAAGTTTCATTAAAATAACAGACAAGGTATTATCATCAATTTTTTATATAATTTTCATGTGTTCTCATGATTCTTTTTCTTTTTAGAACTCAAATTATATAAGAATTGTTTGAAATTTTTGTACTTTCGAGCGTTTTCGGCTACATTTTTAGCCATTATTAAGAACGAATTTTGTTTACTTGTAAATAAATTTGTGTAATGTTTATGTAAATAGTATCGCGTATATGTTACGTTGTTACCTTGTTCGTAATTAATGTTACGTTGTTACCTTGTTCGTAATTAATGTTACGTTCTTACCTTGTTCGTAATTAATGTTATTAAGTGTAGGATTTGTCTTTTTTGTTAGTAATGCCTCCATTATTTCTAATCTTCTCTTGTACGTGGATGATGATATTATTTATTGTAGACATTTCAACGGATATTTCCTGGAAGATCTTGATGTGTGTTTAAATAAGATCTGATAGAACTATTGTGGGAAAAGTGCAATGTTAATCTTCTCGTCAAGTTTTGGTGTAGTGGCCAATGTAACTGTTTTACGGATTTGGGTAGTTGAGTAATTTTGAAGGACATATAAATTCGTAAAAGACACTGGTTCTTTAAAGATTAGATTTTGCAAGTGAGTTATTATTGATTTTTCACGTGAATTCTTATTATTAGATAGATAGATAGATAGATAGATAGATAGATATGTACGTGTGTATCTGTGAAAGAGAGTGTGTGTTTTAATGTGTGACTTCATCGGTTGAGTTTCTTCAGGTGTCGAATAAGTCTTTCGACATCATGTTTAAGCAAGTTAACAAATTTGTCGGTATTATGTGCTATATTCAGAATACGCCCAACTGTTGTTTTAAGTATTTAATGAAATAATGTAAAAATTCGACATTTACATTAAAAAAGTATATGACTTGTTGACAGTAATGACTTTAAAATGAACGTAATAATGCCCTTGGAGAGTTAAATAGATTTTCAGCCATGCAAAATGTTTTGCAGTTCAAAGCAATTTACCACTTTTCCATTCCAAGATGGCATCAAATATTATTATTAATAGTTTAGCATTCTTTTGACGAAAAAAGATTTCTAAGTTTGTAATCAATTTAGATCCCGAATTTAGAAATCTCTTTTCATCAAAAGAAAGCAAAACACTAAAACTAAATATTGAAAGTTTATTTCTAGAAGACAATCTTATTTTTGAGTGAAATTTCACTTTGCCCAAAGAGATGGCCTGACTATCCACTCCGTAGGTTGGGTTCGATTAAAAAAAAACAACCTATTTACAAGTATTAACAACTGTATTAAAAATTGGTTGATTTTATTTAATATATGCTTTGTTTTACTACATAATGGTAGAACTACGAAATATCGTTAAAATGTTAATTTTTGCACATGTCCATCTATTCTTGATCTTAAAGGACAACCACTTCTGTGGGTATCTAGAACAGGTCCCGTACTCATCAGCGTCGAATGACAGTTTCTGATGGCTTTGACATTTACTAAAGCCCTAAGTCCACGAACTCTTCACCGCCATCTATGCAGTTGCATCACGGACAGCCACACTTCGTAACGGAAAGCTAGCTAAGCACGCTCATGTAGTGTCAGGCATTGTGTCATTCTGGGTTATACTTGTCACTCTGAAAGAAAAACAGAAATTATCAATGAAATTCTACTAATGTACGGAGCTCAATTTATTTTACATGCAAACTTGGGAGTATTAAGAAAAGAAGCAAGGGTGTTTTTTACCTAAATTATATATAAATAGATTTATGGTGTTGTGGGCATTCACACCGTCTGTTGTTCGCGACACATTCCTAATTACAGCACGAGGTTGATCTAATTTAAGGAATGCATATTTTAATTAATAAGAAGCAAAAAATAAAGATAAAAAAATAAAAGTACGTACCGAGAAATGTCTTTGTAGGCTTTCAGCTTGGTTCTCACTACTGCCACAACCAGTTGGTGGTCTGATGCCGTGTCCGCACCGCGCTTCACCCTGACGTCGTGCAGGCTCCGTCTCCATTTTCACCCGATGGTGATGTGGCCGATTTGGTTTTCTGTCTTGCCATCATGGGAAGTCCACGTGATCTTGTGGATGGTCTTTTAACACCAATGTGAAGTCGGTCCTTCTATGTCTCAGAAATGTGGAGGGTGACCAAGACCAGCAACCACAAACTTCAGACATTCACCAACAGATGTCTCAGAAACATTCTCAAAACTATCTCCAATGAACAACCATGGTCTAAAACAAACTAAACCCCGGTGGAGATCGAGATCAAGAAGAGAAAGTGGAACTGGATTGGCCACACTTTACGGAAGCCTACATCCAACATCATTAGACAGGCCCTTGACTGGATCCCTCATGGAAAGCGTAAAGTGGGTCGTCCAAGACAGACTTGCCGGAGGAGCATTGAAGCTGAGACGAGCGCTGCTGGAATGGCATGGGCCGAGCTGAAAAGGACCAGCCAGAACCGAGTGCGTTGGAAGAGTATCGATGCGGCCCTGTGTTCCCCAAGGAATCAAGTAGCATAAAAAAGAAGACCTAGAGATGTAGAGTAAATTTTCTCTTTCTATTTATTTCTGTCTCTCTTTGGTTGTATTTTCTTTATTCCTTTCTCTCTGTATTTCTGTCTTTATTTCTTTACTTCTCTTTATCCGCCTCTGTCTATTTCTTGCTGTTTCCCTCTTTCTCACTCATCATTTCTCTATTAATTTATTTCTCTGTCTCTTGTTATTCGTTTTCTCTCTCTCCCTTTTTATTTCTCTTTTTCTCTCTTATTCTTGTCCACATTCCCTTTCTTTCTCTGCTTTCGTTCTTCGTTCTTTCTTTTTCATCTGTTTTGTTTTTGTTTATCTTTTGTATTTTTTCTTCAATCTCTTTTTCTCTTTACTCATTCTTCATTATTTCTTTTTCTTTCTATCTTCATTTTACACTCTTTGTTTTCTTTTTTCACTTTATTTCTCTTTCTACTATTTTCTTTCTTTATCTCTTTTTATCTTTCCTTGTATCTCTCTTTCTCTCTCATTTTTCTTTCATTTCTTTTCTTACTCTTCCCTTAGATGCGTCTCGTGGCTACTGGAATGCATATTTTACACGGATACCAACCTGTCGATGATTTAACCAACTTAAAAAAATAAAGTAACTAAATAAGATGCAGTTTTTAAAACAAGAAAGAAAGACAAATAGTGTCTTAACTTGGAGAGAATACTTTTGTTTAGGGAAGCTTAGCTGTGGGAGTATATTTCAAAGATTATAAGTTCCTGTGAAAATGTAAGAAAAATATTCTTCTTAAATTTAAATTACAGAAGAAATAAGGATAATTAAACCTGAGTAAGAAGCATGACATATCTTGGTGTAAATATGTAAACTTCTGTAACTAAGGAACTAAAAGAACCTCCTCTTTAAATTTGTCACGATGAAGTAGTATAATAGTCATAAACTCCCAACGTTTCGTCTGTGGAAAATGAGGTTTCAGTAATGAATAAATATATATATATATTTCTATATATGCATAAGTGTATTTATAAGTATATACGGGTTGTTTAATTCCGTCAGTAATACTAATACTATGTTCGATGAAACAACATGGCGATTCGGATAACGAAAAGTGTAATTTTGTAACTAAATTTAAATGATTAATTTCCGTTCGCACTTTCTCTGATATTCTTGCACAAATATAAATCCCTTTGATTTGTTTCCGATCAATGCCTTTTTGCATATAATTATAGCTGATAAACATAGCCGTTGCAATAACAAAATAATCAGATTATGAGAAAAATATGTTTTCTCAAAGATGATGAGGCCATCGGATTATATTTCTTGAGAAGGATACTAAGAATACCATTGAAAGTGTTTTATTTTAATATCACTATATTGCAGATATCATTAATAGCAACATAACCGCAATTCGTATTGTATACCTTTTCTTGAACTATTTAGGATAAAATATGAATTTCTAAGATGAATATTTTTTTAAACTTCATTTCTCCCTATGCAAGGCAGAAAATTTACTAAGGCAAATAAGGTTACTCAGTGCGATATCATACGGAAAAAAAGAAAAAACATAATAAAAATGCGAGAACAATAGATGTGTATTCAATAAGACAGCAGGCAACAGTTGACGTTACATTTAAATTTTTGAAAATCAAATTTGGCTGGAGATTATAGAGTCGTAAAGGAGTTCCATAAGCGAGAAATATTGGGAAATTAAATTGTTAGTCCAGACGTTACAGTTAAATATGAGGAGAGATTGTCGCTAATCTGATACCGCGATTAAATTCATAAAATATAAAAACCATATCAAAGTTTACCAGAACATTTTCCATGAAAGTATTTATAGTAATAAAACTGGGAAACTACATTACAATGCTATATGCCAGTTCAGGACCAGTAATATTGCTGTTTTTGGATTTTATCAAGAAACGCTAAATATAGAGCTGTATTATATGTGACAGCAATATTCAAAGCATAGTGGGAAATTCATTTTTTCTTCAATTTTTTAGAAAAGATGGACTGAAAACGATAACTATGATCTTAGTTTTGAAATTCATTTAAATATTGATTGACAAATATATATTACGCTTCGTAATATTTATAAGAATTATAAAAAAATTATGAATTAAATAAAGGTGCTCACACAAACTGTTGAGAGTTTTTTAGGAGAGACCTTTGTTAACATTTATTTTGTTGAAACTGTTCTCCTCATATTTGAGGTTTTGGCCTAATACGCTATGTTATTCTTCAGGTAATATGAATTTCTAACCGAATCCTTTATTTTGATCACTGAGATATAACATTCTCATTCCATGTTATGGTACTTCCAGAAATCATGTAGTTCTCTCCCTTTAAATCTACTCCTGAAGATATTAGTTCACCATTTAGCCAAGTTTTCTGAAAGACGCATAGGCCAGTAGATAAAAGCCTTGGTTATATACAGTGAATTGACTTGAGGAGTTGTGAGTTCAGTACCTGGAAACAGAAGTGGTGAACAAACGATTTAGAGAGATGAGTTAAAGGGAGATAACTACATGGCGTCCGAAAATGGCATCGTACATGAATGAGAATGGTATACCCCAGAGATATAAACAGTTTACTTCAAAATTCATAGCTCCTGAAGAAGGCTGGTGCGTACAATGACCGAAACGTCATAAACATGACAATAAAGTTGGGGACAATGTAAATAATGTAAATATTATTTCATCTCAAAACTTTTTAAAAAAGGCGTTTATTTACTTAAAAAGAATTTAAACTCTATTTTTTTTTAAATCTACGGATATCAATAAACTTATTTTAGTGCCCAAGTTACATTTGCAATGCAAATTCGTAGCCCTCAAGTCTGAATATGTCCAATGTTCTCTTCCCGATCCCTATATTCGGCGACCTTTTAGAGTCATAGGAGCATCATCTGTACTGCAGCCCAACCCTCGCCAGGTTGGTTTGAATTTAGAGTTTTCATTGAACGGTTTCTACTCACTGTTATAAAACACAGTCTGTTCTGCTTGTTACCCAGAAGAGATGAATTCATACATTTTCATAGGGGAATTTAATGAATCTCCAATTCCCCAAGTAGCTATCTATTAATCCACATGCCTTTTCTTCACAACTTAATTACTTTTATCAACGTTTTCAGAACGGTAGTCTCTTACTATAGGCTTAAAAATAAATCTGATATTAATAAGATTTTTTATTATTTATTTTTAATTGGCATTAATGGGTCATGCATTGAATCCAGCCAAATATATTATCCCAGTCGTGTATATTTCTTTTATTGTGAAGAAAAGTTTATTCCACATTTACATTTGACTGTAAACATGGAAAGATAACGGCTTATTTACAACAAAAATATTCTAATTAATTTCGTTTGGGCAAGTGTTACTTAAATTAGATTATTAAACCTTAATTTGTATCGCCAACTCGTTCAGATACTGTTTTTTGAGAGTTAATAAGAGTTATATTTTACTAAAATAAACAAAGTTAAAAAAAACTAATTTGTTTTATAACATAAACATTATAAAACAAAGCAGATTTTTTCATATTGGCATTTTGCTAACCGAATAATATTAACTCTATAATTAGATTCTTTGCTTTTAATTTAATTTCCTTTTTTTTTTTTTTATTTAAAACAGATTTCATTTGGTCTTTTATTTCTTTTATAACATTTTATACTTTTTTTAATGGAATCTTTCGTTAAAACTCCTGAGCAGTTCTTGACCATTAATTCAGCAACGCGTTTTCATTTGCAAGTGAGCATGCGCAGTTATAAAAGCCTGATTTGTTGATCGGTTCACCTCCGTGATCCCAGCTTGTGACTCAACATTCAGACATCAATTTATTGAAGGCGACTGCGCCATAGCAGATCTCAAACTATAAATGCTATAAATCGTTCAATGTAATTCGCGTTGTAACGAGCCACCAACGACTGAAATTAGTTTCAAATAGCTGTGATGGGAAAGCAGTAATTATCACGTCAGAATTAGCATTTGGAGGAAAACACAAAAAAAGAAAAAAAAACGAAGAATACGCCTTGTTTCTTTTTCATAATTTTTCTTCGTATAATACTTTAATATTATTAAAATTATTATTATTATTATTATTATTGCTATTAAAATTATTATTATTATTACTATTATTGATCGGCAATGTTTGTGTTCGCGTGCGCATGTTTATTCATGATCAAAGTATTATGTTCATTTTTTAACCTTTTCATCCTGTTTTTCAACATCTTGGAAAGGAATTGACTTCTTTGCACACAAACTTTCATTTATGTTTATTTTATAATATTTCTCTTGGATTCTCTGCCGTATGAGAAGCTTGTGAGTGTTTAGAAAAATGCTTGGTTTACTTGATGATTTTAAGTTAAATCTACAGCCATAAAAATATTACCGTTTTTTCCTGTCTATGGTGTGCGTACACGTAGGAAAGGCAGTCCGTTTCGATACTAATGAGGTCAAAAGCATTTATTTTATAAAAGTATTTATTTTTGCTTTAAAATTATATCCTTTTTTAATGTACTTAAACTGATGCTTAACAGAAATTTCAAATATAACTCAAATATTATACAGTGAAAAGGTTAGATCAAATTCTAGTTACAATCTAGTTCGTTAGAGGTAATTATTAATCCAATCTAATAGGTATATATATATATATATATATATTATTGTGTATTTGGGCATCAATCTCCCTTTTTGACAGGTTTCCTTAAAATTGGCAGTCAATTAAGTTTTTTACATATTTTTTGTGTGATTCGTATATTTTTCGAACTCTGAAAACAATTATGCGAGCACATGAAAAATTATATTAAAGATCTTTATGATATTTCTTTGTCTGTCATTTTCAATGAAATATATATATATATATATATATATATATATATTATAAGAAAGTGGAAGAATAGGTAAATTATATATATATATATATATGTGTGTGTGTGTGTAAATTTCCATCGTATTATCAGTCATTTCCATTTGTCAACCTATGTATGTGCTGTGGATCAGCAATAATCTACGGGAACAATAGGAATGCTCCAAGTAAAAGCGTTTTTGTAAATTCTCACTTTTTTCCAAATGAAAGTGGTCGAATTGGACATTTCCTTGGACAAAATATGAATTCCACTAATTGCAGCAACCACCAGCCATGGTTACTATATAAGACGCGACACGGGGATAATATTTCTGGGGCTAGTGAGAAACAATTTCAACGACCAAAATTTCCTCAAATTAAATTTGTATGTCGACAAATCCATGTCAGTACACTCAGTCAATTAGCAATAAAGAATAAATCCAAACACCCCGTTATAACAGCAAATAATTTATGCCGTTTTTAGGATACATTGTGGGCTAATCAAACACTTTTAACATTAATTCATAAATCTTCATTCAGCAAAATATATCCTATTTCTTTTCAAAATTATTATTCTTATGTTCGATTTCTATACGAGCATTTATTTTGCTTACTGTATATAAGTCTCTCAGGTTTATAGATTACTAAAGAACCTGCTCAGTATTAGGTTCGTCACGCACTTTACTTCTGAGGGTGCCACCCTAAATAGTTGTTTCCAGGCAGACACTTCGACCCGGTCCAGCTGTAAATTTTATGTGAACTAAATTTAATTTTAGTGTACGATACGGTATATATCGGCTTGCAAGGAGAAATCGGAGATTTCAGTTGAATTTGTTGCATTCACTTACGTGCAATTACCCCTGGGAAAGGTATTAATCCGTCTCTTCTCCCTCTAGTTATAGGTTAAATAGCAGAACAGATTGGACTATATAACCTTGGTTAACAATCAGGCTACTGCAGAAAGCAATGACAACCTACTGCGGGAAAATTTTCTGCTGAGTTAGACATGTCTCATTCGAGTCATGATCACTCAAGCGTGTATCACATATGGCGCTTAAACGACTGACTGAAAATTAATGCAAAAAATGCAATTATAAAAGTGGAAATATCTGAACTTGATGTCCCCTATTGGAGTGTTGCACACTTTCTTCTAGTGAGTGCAGAACCAGGGATCGAACCACAGACCGTTGGATTTCAATTCAACGCTCTCCCAGCTGGCTTCTTGCTACGCCTCTTCCTCTTCCTCCTCCACTTTCCTCCTTCCACCTTTTCACTGCGTCTCTCTGCGTCAGCTTCTCGCCAAGAAATTGACGCCACTAACCCTCGGTGAACTTGGTCGGTCAGTTTTATCTATCCATAATCCATTTCTCTACCCATAATCCATTTCCTCAGTCTATAAAAATTCCACTCGAGGGCCTCCTCTCTTTTTTCCTTTAGAATGAGCTGAAGGTGGATTATTAAGACAGCGGTGAGTGTTATTATTATTTTCTTTCTTTGGAACAGATTACTGCCCTGCACGCCAGACACAAACGAACTCTCTTTTTTCCAGAGCCGCCGCTAGTCGCCCTTTCATGTTCACATGGAGTTGATATCTATTCTTCTGGAAATACTTTGGCAACTAGCCTACTTCTGATCACTACAATTTTCCCTGTGTATGCAAAGAAAGGAAACTATACAAGTAAGGAGCAAATGCACACAGGCTAAAGAAGAATGGATCAACAATAAATGTGCACAAGTAGAGAGATTGAGCAGGACTAAGAAAGCAGACATGCATAAAGAAATAAGAGAACAGACAGGACAAAAAACTGCTCTTCAACAGGATGTATGAAATCCAAGGATAGAATGATCATATTGGAGAAAGAGGAAATACTCCAGCAATGGGAAGAATATATAAAAGACGTTTTCCACGACAAAAGAAAGCAACCGATAACAAAAAGATGAGGACTAACCAGAAATATAAAAGTCCGAAATGGAAGCTGCAATTGCAACACTGAATAAAAACAAAGCAGCTGGACTAGACGGCATTGTAATAAAGCTGCATATAGCCATGGAAGAATTCGTCGTAGATAAAATTACAGGAATAATAAATTAAATTTATAATAGTAGTGTCATAAAAGACGACTTAAGCAAGTCGATTTTCATAGCACTGCCTAAGAAGCTCGGTCCAAACGAGTGCGAATTCCAAAGACACTGGAACAAGGAACGCCATATTTATGATTATGATGCTCTTCGAAAGAGCAATGTAAATGAAGAAGAACGTGTACCTATGTTTTATCGATTATGCGAAGTTGTTGGACAAAATACTCCACAAAGAATTGATGGAGATGCTCAGCAGTTTCGATATATTTGGAAAAGGCATAAGAGTAATCAAGAACCTTCACTGGCAGCAAACTGCTTGCATACGGTCACGTAACGAATTCAGTAGATATACAAAGATAGACAGGGGCGTAAGACAAGGATGTGGCTTTTCAACGGATCTATTTAGTTTGTACAGCGAAACTTTTCAGAGAACCCTAGATGTTATGCTAGGATTTGTCATCGGAGGCCACAATTCGGGCAACATAAGGTACGCATATGATACAGTGCTGATAGCAGACAAGGAAAGGAAACTAAAAGACCTACAACAGAATGTAGCGTAGGAAAGTGACAAGAAAATAATTCAAATAAATTACAAGAAAACCGAATGCATGGTCATCAGCAAAAAGACCTGCCCAAAATCCCAAGTATAGGAAACTAAAATCAAGCAGTTACAAACATTTAAATAACTTGGAATGTTCTAAGAGGGGACGGAACGTGCAACGCAGATATCCTAAGGCGAATTGGCATGGCGAAGGACGCATTAGGGAAGCTGAGTAGTGTATTAAGAGACAGAAAAATTTCGCTAGAAACAAAGAGAGTACTGGATTGCAATAAGATATCAGTTCTTCAATATAGCAGTGAATGCTGAACATTATCATCGAAAATGAAGAAAAAACTTGAAGCAACTGAAATGCGGTTCTACAAAACGATGCTGCGGATATCATGAACCAAGCATATGAGCAATGATGAGGTTTTAGAAAAACATCACTGACGATCGCTTTTACGCCCCCCCCCCCATTAGCATGGATCAGGCTAGCCTCTCTGAAAGCAAAACACTGCGCCTCCTTGGCCTAACTCTCTCAGCAGACCTCAAGTGGAATGACTACATCGAATCCATAGCTAAATCCGCTGCTGATGTCGTTTAACTGTGTAGGGCCAGGAAGTTTTCCCGTCTGAATCCATCCTGCACACATATAAATCTGCCACATCTGGTCGGGTGGCCCTGCTATTCACCTCAGGGTTTTGACAAAATCCAACGGAGAATCTGTAATGTGATCGATCCCGACTTGGCAGCTCAGCTGCAGTCACACTCTCATTGGCGTAATGTGGCTTAACTGTGCCTCTTCTACAAATATTTTCATGGCTTCTGCTCCGATGAACTTAGCTCCAAGAATCTAAATTTAAGGTCAATAGTCATCTTCTATATCACTGACTTGCATCCTTTCTCTCAATCTCTTTTCTCCGTCTACTCCACTTCGATCCTCACCAGTATTCTCATCCTTCTATTATCCTGTTTCTGACACCCCTTATAACCTATCCCCCTTTCTCATCATTTTCTTCCTATGTAACCCATGCGCATCAGTGGCAATATAACTTGCTTGGAGTGATTAATATATATATATATATATATATATATATATATATATAATTTAAAATAAAGTACGTAATACGTAGAATAATCTATTATCGTATTAACATGTCTGTCTATTTATCTATCTATCTATAAATACTGTTATCTGTCTATAGATAGTCTCCTTGTTTCTTTATTTTTTATTCCTTGAGCGAAATCTAAGCCAACTGTGTGTGCATACATACTAAACCTCAGCTCTTAGCCCTCATACATTTTTCGAATAACAGTCAGTAGAAAAAAACGTAGAATGCTGTTGTGCGTTTAAATTTTCAATAGACTTCTCCAAATGTCCAAAACTTTCCACCTTTGACTAATTATCGCTCATTCACTGGAAATTTAAGTCATATCCTTGAATTTCACTGTTTTCGCTTAATTTTTTTCTCTTTCTAAAATAGATGACATTTTCCGAATCGATTTACCCTGAATTTGGTGGTGGTCCTTCCTTTCGATTTAATGTCATCAATAATGTAAATCAGATTTTATAGTAGGAGAGAAAAATAAAACAACGCGAAGAGAAATAGATTCTTTGAAAATCTCAGGTTTACTCCAGCAACGTCCAAACCAGCTGTTCCTGGGCGATGGAATTTCCACACCACTTGAAATAAAATCTCCAGAATATCGAGCAATAAAATAACATACAGAAAACATTGGGTAAATTAATTGTTTCCCAGCGTGTATTATTTGTGATTTCTTTGTAATTAAATCTAATATACATCTTCCTATTATTCTAGTATATGTTGTATTGGTAATTTTCATTTTAATTAGTGTTTCACACTTCTCTTTTATAGCTATACTTTTTTTACATTATTTTACCTGCTTTATTTAATTCTTAGCGTATTTCTTTTTCATTAAAGATTAGCTTTATACTGATTAGGCTAAATGTCTTTTGAGTTGCAGGTATTCTCTATGCAATTTATAAACACGGTTGACAGTGTACATCGAACTTTAGAAAGTTAGCATAGTGGGTTTCTTATGTCTCATGTATAGTAAAACGTTTGAAAAGATAGGCACACATACTGAAAACGTTTTGCTTTCTGTAGACTCTGTAATGCAATTGTCGTAGTATCTTGTGTTCAATGTCAAATCACTAAACAAATCAGGCAATGTTTGTAACATATCTGTTAGCGGTGCGGAAAGTGGTATCGATGAGCTGAATACAATCTATTTCGTTGTCTTTCACACGGACATTCTTACGAATACATCGCTTCGTCTCATTCAAAATACGGCTTTAAATACCTTACGCAGTCGCTAACATCCACTAATCTTAGGAGTCAACTCGTCTAAGAGAAGAAACTCTGCAAATTCTAAAACATGAAAAGGGTCATATGACTTCTTAGACAAGTAATAGCATATGCGCGTAATAAGACAGATACTTGATAAAAATTGTATCAGCGAGTCTAGTTCTCTGTTGTTTCTCGGTTGCATACTCAGGGCGTTGAATAATGTATGATGTCTCGTCTTCTTCCTCCATTTATAGGAGAAAAAGCTCTGATAGTCTGCTTGCCATCGAAGGTGTTCTAAGACAAGAAGAACGTATTTCTCACCTTGACGAATGCAACAGAAAATCACACCACCTTTCCCAATTAATTATATCACTTCACAGATAATGAAAATAATCAATATGCTCAGGATTATTATAATCTACGTTTTCAAGTAACATAGAATTAAAATAAAAATGGTAATTAACAGAAATTAAAATAAATATATAATAAAACTTAATAGAGAAAAAAATTAAGTGCTACAATAATTTCACTTTCTTAATTTACTTCGGCAGCACATTTTAATAAATTATGAGATACAATCACGTTCTTCTAAAAACAAATAACTATCAAAAGTGATGTATTGCTGTGACCTCGAGCAATGTATTAGCGAATGTATGCATATACAATCTTTACAAGTTATATTAAGTAAGACTGACAAGATTTTGCAATTGAACTGTTTAAATTTTCTTGCGTTTCTGTTCCTTGAGCCCTCTGACGTGAGAAAAACTCTGAGGTGTAGATAGTGTTTATTTATAAATATTTTTTTTACTGACTAGTTTCCATTTGGGATAATGATTATTTTAGAATTTCATTTGTGGTCTTCTTTATGAAGAGATCAAATTTAGGCTGAATGTGCTAATTTAGGGATTTCTTCTGTTCATCTGTTATTTATGGCCAGGTAGTTTTATATATTTGTCACTGCTATTGTGCTATATTTGATAAAATGTACTTTGTAAGTTCATCATCATTTATACTTAGGGTGGTATGAAACTATGTAATGCTCGTTTTCATATATACATACATATATATTTCATATATACATATATATATATATATATATACTCGAGTCAACCTTTGATATGGTTTTCAGGCACATTCCACATGTGTTTGTACGCTGAGGTGGCAACCACATCACCAGTAACATGAAAATGTCACATTCCTGACAAATCGACCAGAGTGAACACACACGCTCGCACACATATATATATATATATATATACAATAGAATATTGTGCTGACATATATATATATAATTGCTGTCAGGCTTAGAATTCGTTACTGCCTCTCTAGTCTGTTTTTGCGAATGAGCGATCTTATTGTAAAACCGGGAATTATCTATATAGATGGTTGCACCTATACTATTTGTCGGCAACGTAATCTTTTCTATTCCTCAAAATGTGTTCTGCGCATGTGCGTGTGTAAACACATGCAATCCTATATTTCAAGTGCAGAACTTTTTTTACATTCCTTCATTAGTTTGCTCTTTTATATTTATTCCATTTATTGCCATTTATTTCTTTTTTCATTTCTTTTTTTTTTTTGTTCATTCATTTGTTGTTACTTTCTTTCGTTATTTTTCTTTTCTGCATTTCTTCTTTATTCTTACTTTCTTTTCTCTTTCTTCTTTCATTTTTATATTCATTCGTTCGTTCGTTCGTTCGTTTGTTCGTTCTTCTTACATTCATTCTTCGTTCTTTCTTTATTCTTTCTTTTTTCTTTCATTCCTTTTTTCTTTCTTTCGTTTGTTTGGTTGTTTTGTTTTTTGTTTGTTCGTTCGAAATTAAGAACGAAATGCTGAAAGAATGAAAGAAAATTAACGAAAAAAAAAATCAAGTATCTGGAATACAGGATAAATCAGACAGTTTGAAAGAAAGAAGTATATGATCACAGATTTTCATTCTTTTATTCGTTCGTTCTTGCATCCTAATGTTTTCTTGCCCCACCATAATTTTGTTCTTACGTCCCCATTTATGTTCATTCTTTAGTTCTTACATCCTCCTGATGGTATGTTTTTACGTCCTCTAGTTTGTACGTTGTTTCACTCTTAAATCCTTTTGTTCGTTCATGTTTACATCCTCTTGTTCGTACGTACTTTCCTTCGTTCGTTCTCCCATTCGTTCAGTCGTTCATACATTGTCTTTTTACATCCAAAGGAAATTGTCCATTGATATGTTTGAATGGAGGAAACACTTTATTGTTTATTAAATACAAAAGAGAGTCTACTTAGTTACAATTAATTTAAAGATTATCCGAATACCAGTAGTTGAGTATTTTCAACCACAAAATTAAAATGTATGTCATAATACTTTTCAAAATCATTTCACCCCTGCCACTGGTGCAAAAGGTGTTACAAAGCGGGGAGAGGGAAGACAGAAATGAAAACAGTACATGTGATTTTATAGAAAGGGTAAGAGAAAAGAAAGAGACACACAGAAGATGTCAATTAACGTTACATTCAAACTCTTGGAGATGGTAGCTATCAAGGAAGCAAACATAGGGAAGGAAATTTCTCAGGCGGGAAGTGCGAGGAATGAAACTGACAGTAGAGTTGGCGGTTAGATTTGCCTAATTTAAAAGTAAACGGGTGGGACCAAGTTGCCAATCTAGTGCACGGGTAAACTCATGAGGGTGGGTCACCAGGTAATAAAGCTCGTCAGAGCAAAAGCCGTGAAAATACTTGTAGAAAAGACAGATAGAAGCCACATTCCGTCGGTGAGACTGAGGGCGAACGACCCAACTACAATGCAGATCCTTTTCTGGATCTTGTCAAAAACTTCGAACAAACTACTTAATTACCGAAATGCATTTATGCAATTTGATCGTACATAAAAATGATGTTTCTTTCAAATTACTAAAATATAAATGTTAATGTTTTGATAATGTTTTACTTATCCGCTTCGAATCAGGGTCATCTGAAGCCATCTTACTTTCATTTCTTTAAATTTTAATTATAAATATATTTTTGGAATATGAACCTTTCGATGAAATTCATTGAAAAATTTCCAGATTTTCATCTGCAATCAAGAACGTACAAATTCTAAGCAGGGTGCTAAAAATATAATAAGTAATGAAGCAGCAACAGACGCTTGAAGTAGACGTAGTTTAGAAGTGACAAAATTCCGAAAGTGTGGAGTACACTGTAAGGATGGAACTCACTTCTTAGCTGTAATCATTCTTACAGAATTAGCTTTTAAAACATTAGAATTTAACGAGGGTTCCATGGATTGTCTAAGCGTTACTTAGATGTGGCACCAGGTCAAAATTATGGGGCAAACTCTTACGATCGAACTCAATACTTAGTTGTACATAAGTTCTAGCGAGACGGGCTTGTTGACCATTACACAATGCCAACCTCCCCGAGGTATATGGATTAAAATAATAATCATTTTTTAGTTTTTCGTCAGAAAAATGTGCATGAAAATTTAATTTTCCTTTTTTATTTTTCGTAGAGATGATCAGTGTAATTTAACAACTAGAACGAAATACGCATTTTACTATTAAACAATTATTTACAATAAGCACATTTCATTGACATTAACAGTTTTCGCTTGGCGCGTAAATGAAAATGAATGCAATATTTATCATTACATTCATTTACATATGAACAGTGTACACATTTTACATGTGGGTCTTAAAGTGTATATTTTCTATAAGAAACACATTCACATAGATATGTATACGTAAAAAATACTATTCCATTGACACTTGTCAGTTTTTACAGATGTGAGAAAATGATTTATAGATCTTTACATACCAAAATAATGTTAGGAAATCTACTGAAGACGCGGGAACAATTTTTTTCTGACGGGTTTCATCATTTTAGGTCCAAAGTAATATTTCTATTTCAGAAACATCATTTTGAATCTATTTTTATTATATTCAGTTTTACAATGTTATTTTCTGTTTCTATATCTAAAAAATAGATTTTCAGTCAATCAGTTAAGTTTTATACGTTATACATGCTTGGGCCATCATGTCTCAAAAGTGGTATAACTGACTAGGCAGAAGATATTCCCACAGTAGATTGCTATTACTTTCTGCGGCAGATTAGTTTCCGGCCAAGGCTATAGAACTGAAGCTCTCCTGCGATTTAACCCATAGCTGGAGGAAGAAGAAAGAGATTAATAACTTTCCCAAGGTTATCTGCACGTAAGTGAATGCAACGAATTCAACTAGAATTTGAACTCGGCTCTCTGATTTTTCGTTCCGGGCCGATATCCACTGTTACACATTTCAAATTAAATATCCGTACACTTATACTCATTCTGTTTTCTAAATCTCACTTTAGCCGGATGTATCTATTAAAGGCGAAACACGTCACAAACAAATCCCCTTTGTCATTGATTTAGATATAAAAGGATATTTTATTAAGCACCTTAATTTTCCATAATCTAGAAAACTACTTGAAATATTTTACATAATTATAAAAACGTTTTTTTTTAATAAAGAAACAAAAGATTTGTAAATCCGAACATTGTACACACCGTAATCCACCTAAGATTGGATGTAAATATATGAAGTTCCGAATGCAAATATAAAGATAATTTGTTTTATCTATAAATATATTTTAAATTATTCAAACTTTAAACATTAATTTAAAATTTATAAAAAAAAACTGCTTTGTAAGGCACCTAATTCGATATATATATAGAGAGAGAGTGAGAGAGAGAAAGTTTCTGTGAGTAGGGTGGGTCTGTGTATGTGTAACCAGGCAGATTCATGACTATGGTCGTTATTTTAATTGTAGGGGTTTCAATTATTTCCCATTCTCTGATTTATTTGCAAATATAACTCTATGGTCCTGCGCTGAGTTAACCAATAAAATATCAATGACCAAGAAAAAAAAGGTTTCCCTTTTGTAAGCGTTTTATTTCTGTTCATTATCTCTATTCTCTTGCTTTCATTATTTTATTTGGTTTATTTTTCAATCAGATGAATGTTTTCAAATTATTTTCATGCTGAATGCGCCAGGTAATTTTTTTTCTTTTATTGTCTTTATACCAAGTAACCTTTATGAAAAAATTATAAAATAAAATAATTTGTTATCGCCTTGCGAGAAATATACTTATTCTGCTTTAAATAAGATTTGGTTTTGTAAGAAAGAAAAAAATATGTTATATATGCAAAGAAAACATGTAAATTCAAAATTTATCAATATCCCAATTTCGCCCAGTACACAAATATATTCGATGCGTCACATTTATCTTTTATTTATTTATTTATGTTATGCTTGCAACTGACAATTTTATTCTGGTCTCATGATCAATAGCTAATATTATGAGAACTGAAGTGCATTTTTGTTTTGAAAAAAATTATTGAAACTAGTTTCTCATTGAAGCAATATTTTCAGTATTCAACTTAATAATATTTTTTATTCCTATTTTCAAAACTAAATACACGCATGTTAACCTATAATATTTTTATTATTTAAATCTAATTTAAAACAAAGATCTCTGACTAATCCTGACATGTGTTCCTCTACAAGTGTCATGGAATACATCAGAAGAAGCTTGATTTATTTTGTGAAATCAGAACAGCCTCTATTATTTTCTGAAATCAGAAAATTCACTGATTTTCCTTAAGGTGAAATCTAATAATTCAGAAACCGTTTTCATTAACTTTCTTCCAAAAATATAACTTCTAACAGTTACATATAAAATGACAGATGATTTCATATAAAATTTTTGGTAATAGTAGTATTAACTGTTGCCGCATCGAAAATGAGGACAAAACTGGAAGCGACCGAAATGTGGTTCTACAGAAGGATGCTACGGATATCGTGGACTGAGCATACAAGCAACGACGAAGTGTTAGAAAGAATGGCAACAAAAAGGAAATTGATGCTGAGCATCAGGAAGAGACAACTGAAGTTCCTGGGACATGCAATGAGGAAGGAGAGCCTGGAGAACCTGATACTGACTGGACAGATACTAGGAAAGAGAGACAGAGGAAGGCAGCGGATAACATATTTGCAGGGTCTGATCAGGTGGATGACGGAACGGGGTTGCCAGGAGCAACAGGAGCAAACATACTAAGAGCCACAAGGGATAGGGAGACGTGGAGATCCATGATCGCCTACGTCCTGAAGGGACAGGGCACATAGAAGAAGAAGAAGTATTAACTGCTTCCATAAAAGGTAATATTCAGAATTCATTGATCGAGTAGCCAGTGCTTCTTTCGATTAAAATTTATTATTTTTTATCTTAATTATTTTTTCAGGAGATGTCTCAATTACAGTAGATGTTATTGCAATTCTCTCTATTAGATGTAGGCTTCCTTCACAACATTTCGCTTCAAGTATTTCGTAATATCAACATCTTGATCTTCTAGTTACATTTGATAAACATTTCAGCTAATTCTGTTGTGCTAATCCAGAAAGTTCGAAGAAGGATTGCTTTTCCTGAGACGTACAGGTTTCATTCGTTCCGTGCCATTTTCAACCATTGATCTTAGAACTGTATACAGCTGATAAGATTATTCATTTTGAGCGTGTTTGGTGCCATGTATATAATTAGTTTGTACGTTAATCTAGAACACAAAGAATAGAGTACAGGATTCGGATGTGATTTCCGCCCTTTGATATGGTAGTGAATGCTAGACAATCTCATCAAAGATGAAGGAAAATTTAAAGTAATGTGGTTCTACAAAAATAATGCTGCGGATATCATGGACCGAGCATATGAGCAATGATGAGGTCTTTCAGACAGAGGGAAAGAAAGACGAAGAATACAACATGTCACATATATGACGGGCCTGACAAAGTGGATGGAAAAGCAGGGTTTGGCTGGGGCAACAGAAGAAGGCGTGCTAAGAGCCACTAGAGATAGACGTGGAAAGCCATAATCGCCAAGGTCCTGAAAGGACACGGCACATAAAAGAAGTTTTAGTTTTGTAACAATTTGCGTTGTTGATGGAAATTATCCCTAGGACAGGCTTATTTTTTACAAGTCATCTATACACTGCGATATTTGAAGCGTTTTGTTTCACTAAATCCACATCGAGGATTTTTTTATGGTGGATTCATTGCAGATGTGATCACAACTGTTCTTCCTACTCCGGATCATAAATTCTATTTTGGAAAGAAATTTAAGTCCTATTTCTTGAAACATTTAGAAGGATGGTTATTTCCATGTTACAAATAATGGAAGGAATAGTTCTAATTTTTCTATGTGCCTTGTATCTTCAGATCTTGGACGATCATGTTTCATCAGAGTTTTCTGTCTCTCGTAGTTTTAAATCTTTTTCCTTTTCTATCCTTCCTAGCTTTTCTTTTTTGCTGTCCATTTAAAAAAGATTGGTAGATAGACTACTCGTTGATAGTCTGGGCTCACTAGCGTCAGTATACCCTGTGAGTGTTAACTTCTCTAAGTATTCTTTTCTCATTATAAGCTCAAATTGTTCAGCTGCCTCATTCAGATTCTATGTATATTTTTATTTTTATTTTTGTTCATTTCTCATCTAATAAATCCATAGTATTCTTGTATGATACTGTAGAAAAACATTCATTTTGACTTCGGTTTCTCTTCATCTGTAATGAAAGTCCAGCATTCACTCACTTTTTTCAAATATTTTCTTATACAAGAATAATACAGTTGCAAACAAGGCTCTGAATCGTCGACGCGTTGTTGTTTTTGATCAACTGTCAGCAAAAGCGGTACGCACTTTGAACACAGCTTTCTCACTGATAAATTCAATGCAAAATTATGAATACACTGCCTTTTGATATGTTCAACTTCTCTGCGATCTCAATTAACTTCAATTTACGATCGGCCAAAACGAGTTTGCGAATTTTGTGGGTGTTTTCCATGACAACTGCCGATTTCGTAAGAGCATTCAGCATCATTTGTTTCTGTACAACCGTGTTTACAGTCAGCATATCCCATCTTCACCGCTCTTTCCAACGGAGCAGAGTCCAAATAACACTTATCAAGCCATTGCTTTGCTTGAACGGTAATTTTCCCCATCCGAAAGCAACACACGAAATTCAGGTTTTTCTATTGTTTTGAAAATTTGCAACATAAGCTTCACTTAAATAAGTGTGATTTGTAAACTAATTATCCGATTAGGCCCAAATTTCTGTCACGTTCCATTTAAATGTTAGTACTTCTTAAAAATCGTATAACTTGTTTTTATTAGTGCCGCCATCTATATGACAGGCTCGCGACTTATTGAGTGATGTGTTACATACACACACATCTCTGCCTAAACTCTGCAATCTTATTTAAAATTTTTATTTTTGTTTTATATTGAATATAGTCGTAAAGGTGTAGAATTACTCGGGTTAGTCTTAAGGAGCAGAGTAATAACACTAGAAGTCGAATAATTAAAAACACTTAAAATAGGATGTTTTTGTCACTACATTATATAAATTAAGATGTGTATGGATTGCGGCTTGGATTGAAGAATTTGAGAGCTGAATTCGAATTCTAGTAGAATCCATTACATTCAATTACATGCTAATATGCTTGAAGAAGGCATGACTCTATTTCGTCTCCCTCCAGTAGGTAAATAGCAGGACAGACTTAGTTCTATACATTATGGCACCCAGCCTAAAGCTGCGTGAAAAATTTTGTAACGCACGCGTTTGGGGACCGATTATGAAATAAAAAGAAACCTTGAAAATTTCCTCTGCACTCGTTTAAAATTAACAATAATGTTATAATTTTTTTTCTCTTTGTTAGCTAGACATTACGCCCTGCTAATTAATGATAACTTGAACGAAAATTAAAATTTCCTCTTAGCTCTATTGTTAGCGTCTGAATCATTTTTAAGCTGGTTTGTTGTATTAATTCAATCTACATGTTAAGAATGTCTAAAAATGATTTTATATATATAATGTGCTACTTTTAGCGGCAGAAATGGAGAAAATTTAAAATATGAACATTTTCAGAAATTATATTTGAATAACATTAAAATAACGATTGATTAGTTTTGTTAAAAAAGAAAGGTCAGAAAAACTGTTTTCTATAGAAACTGAATGAAAAAATATAGACCTCACAAAGTTTCATTATTTTACTGTTTCTCTATTTATGCAGCAATTATAAAATATCATTGTTATTATTAACTGTTTTGTCAGATAAGATTTTAATAATGCAAAGAGAGCGAGCCACATCCAGAAGCCTTAGATACTAAGCAATTGCCCTCCAGCTCTCAGTGTTCATCATTGTCTGGCTGGATTTTGCCTTATTTGAGTGCTTCTTTCTGTAGCATTCCACAGTGCAATAAATTAAATTACTTTATTAGATCTGTTTTCCTCTTTGCGTGCGTGAAAAAAAATTCGACCGAACAACAGTAAAAAGCGTATATTTTAATATAAAATAACGAAAATGATATCTGCTGACATCCCTTGACGAGTGGACAGAATGATTACACAAAGTCTTGTCTACAAAATACTGGAATCGAGCTGCTGGATATAACATAGATCAGCTAAGTGAGAAATTCTATATTTGCATTTATTCTATCAATTCTCTCTTTCTGACATGGAACACATTTTTGCAGAGTGCTTGCCCTAAATCACCTTTCTTTCAGTCTAACACTCACTCACAGCATTTCAGGCTCTATACTCTTTATTATTGCTATTAGATGGATAGATAGATTCTTACTGACACCGAGTTTATTGTGCACACGTATATACGCTATAGATTTTTATAAATGATTTCACTTACGATCTTAGATGTATGCAAATTGTAGCTTTGTGTATGCAATTACATATACAGTTTTGCTGAGAATATCGGAGGAGATATATTTTTATATTAACCCAATATATGTAGATAATTATCCATATAGAGGAAATATTTCTGTAACTGTGTCAATTTTGGAAAATACCTATGCATTTCTATACATGATAAATTACATGCGCATGTAAGCGTCAATCTAAGCAGCTGTCTATAAAGAGACGAGGCTAGATATATAAGCCAAAGCACAAACACTTGAATATTCCCAGTTAAACATTTATCGAAATCGATTGTTATTGATTGTTAGATAAATCATACAGAATTAGCATCGTAAACTTCAGTTGTAGTCTTTATGCATCTTTTGCAGCCTTAAAATAAGCGAACAAAACTAGAAATAATATTAAACATAGAATACATCAATACAAGAACAATTGATTCGTTAAGTTAGTTTGCAAAGGAGGATCCAACAAATTCCTTTTGCAATAAGAACGACAGAAAATAGCTCGGTAGAAAAGCGTTGGCTCCTAGGAGATTTCAGTGGTTTTATCAAAAGAGTGATTGCGCCAGCAACACTCTGAGGAAGATTGTAAGTTCTCTACTCTTTTTTCCGAAAAGAAAGACTTGATCATTTCTACAACACTGACTCAGAGGCAAATAATTAAAAAATATATCTGTTAAGTAAAATAAAATATAGACGCTCAGACGGATATAAATGCGCCTGTAAATTATGTCTGAATTGTCTAAAAAGATTCCGCATCTTAGTAGAGAAAGAGTTAATGAAAAACAGTTATGCAATTTAGTAATTACTAAATAATATATATATATATATATATATATATATATATATATATATATATATAGGCAGCAATCATTTATTTCAACATGTTTTGTTAAAAACGCGCGACAAGGAAGATTTTGTAGATTTTTTTTATTTAATTTTCCGGTATTCTGACATGTTTCGTTTTTGCCGGAGATAAAGAATATAAAAAGGTTTCATAATTTTTTACTTTTCAAGTATTTACAGTTCCTTCAGGGGGCCAAGAATATATATATATATATAGTCTGTCTACTTCCGCCGAACGCCCATATCCCAGGGGTAGAGTCGCCGACTGACACCATTTCGGTCGGGTTTCAATTCTGGGTAAAAAAGCAATCGGAGTCTAATCGTACTGATGAGCTGTGATACGGCGAAACAGATCTGTCTGCGGATGACAATATATATATATATATATATATATATATATATATATATATAGTTTAATGCAAGGATTTGTTACTTTAACTGAGCAGGTTCATGCCGACTTCGAAGTTTCGTGAAGACATCGTTACGTTTTTTTTTGTTTTTTTTTCACTCATCGGGGCTGTTTTTTCTTTATTCGAAAATAAAAGCGAAAACAAAAGCCCCGATGAGTTAATATATAACGCCCGAAACTTCTATGTTAGCATTTAACTGCTACGTTAAAGTGATTCTTCCCACTAAAATTATAAACGCTACATCTTCACCCCATTATCAAGGACTTTACGATACAAAAAAAAAACCTGCTTGTCAAGACAACTTTTATCAGTAAAACTACTGAAAATAACAACTTTGGCGACAAAAATTATCACAACTCCACACACACATATATATATATATGATAAAGGTATGGCGTATTCATTTGAAAAAAAAAAGCTTGTAAATTATGGAGTAACATTTTTTTCTAGCACTGTTGTTACATCAATGGGTTTTAAGGCGTTTATTCAAAGTAGTGGTAGAAAAATTTTAGTTAAAATATAAAAATCCTATTTAAATTACACTATCTATAAAGGCATCGTGCTATAAAAAACACCATATATCAAACAAGTTTCTAATACTTTCAAACTTACATTACTTAACAGTGGAAATGGAGTGTTTAAAGTTTTATTTTTAAATATAGAGATGCTCAGTCGCACGTGACGTGTTAAGAACGCTCTTTTTCAAAACACAAAAATTACGTTACAGTGCAAACATGAGGATGAAATAAAAAAAATCAGAAAAATAACATCCTTCAATATGGCAATTAAAGTAGCTAAAAGCGCTTGAAAATAAAACTTTATCGAACATTTTCACATTCCTTATCTCCAGCAAAAAAAAAAAACATGTAAGAATACTTGAAAAAATAAATATAAAATTAATGAGATCTTAGTTCTCAGTCATTGAAAAAACATTTATATATATATATATATGTGTGTGTGGTAGAATCTCTTACCTTAAATGATAAATGAGGGCCAGCAGTCGTTTTACACTCATACATGGAATTTCTGTTCTGCGTGCATTTGTGTTGAACTATTAGCTACCCAGCTACCAATCAACCTGCATTAAGACTTGTTTAAAATGCTCAGTTGCTTGTGTCGGATAGAACACACACGCTTTAGGTTTTTGTGATGATCGCATGTTTTATTATCACGGAGACTGACCACTCCGAGGCCATAAGTACATTTCGTAGTGCATTGTAGAGGGAACAATACATGTAAGGGATTTTCATGTCTAATTTTGCTATTCCTAGCACGTGGGGTTGTGGCTTGCGAGTCCCTATGATGATTTTACTCAGTTTTCAAAAAGCCCCCACCATGTACACACACATTTAAACTGAATTTTTAAAAATGAAAATATTTCCTGAAACTTGTATTTTAGTATTCACTGAAAGCCAACTGATTTTTTCAATCAGCAAAAATACTCTGGTTTATTACAAACAGAAATTATATTGATTGGAATATAAAAGTTTGAGATGCTTTTTTTATTTTTTTTTATTTTACCGCCATTTTTGAGCGAACGAAACATATGTAAACAAATTTAATTTTCGATTTTAAAAATCTTGCAAAAATAAAATATACAACTGTGACACATTATTTTTTAAAAATTAGCAAACATTTTGTTAAATCAAGCTCATTTACGCAAATGTTACTTATTTATAGCGTGAAATTTAGAATAAAACTATTTCTTATTCACAGAGTTGAATAAGAAATAGTTTACCTGTTCTTACCTGTTCGCCAGATATGAAACGTGATGACAGGTTGTTGGTTAGAAATAAGATAAAAGTCTATGGCGTTCACAAGTGACAAAATTGTTCAATTTTTCGGGTAAGGGAAGGAAACTGAATTTTTAATTTGCACATAGAAATTACCATAAAAAAAACTTCAAATACCCCCCAAAAATTAAATTATTTTAAAAATACGAAGGCCAAATGATTTGTATTAAACTTTCAATTTTCGATAAGCAATATAAACTTCAATTATGAACTTAAAAAATCTAACCACAACAAATCTTTAAAGTATTTTAAAAATATTTTTAAATCTTTATCAATAATTATAATTAAAAAAATGAAAACAATTCCTTTAAAATGGCATTAATAATCGAATTTTCTTCTTCAGACTATAATGTCCTTAATTTTTACTATTTATTCAAGCAATTAAAGTTTATCAAATTAAATAAAATTAGAATTTTGTTGTATTCTTTATTTTACTATTCGGTACAGATGTTTGGATTTTGGTCAAATAAAGAAAATATAGAGGATTTATATCCCCCCATGTGTCCTGCGTTTAACTAATAAATCCATTTACCGTAACAAAATAAAATTTATTAAAAGTTCATAGATTTACGTGGTGGTGGGTAACAGATGTAAAAACAAAATACATTTTTACCAAAACTTTTAAAAAATAAGAATTTCAAAACAAATGTCATTCATTTGTGAATGAGTACTGAAAGTTTCATTAAAATCCGACAATTATTTAATTTTTGCGAGAATTTCAAAATTACTGTGTTTGTCACTGGAAAAAAAGTGAATGATGTAATACTACGTTTTCTATTGTAAACTCTTGTAACGTTTTAGTTATCTGCTAAACTCAAATCAAAACAAGATTTTCTGCAAAACTTTCTTAAATGTTAGATGGGGTTAAAATTTTTAAAAATAATTAAATATTATTTGATCTTTCCTCTTAATAATATAAACATTTTGATCGCAAAAGTTTGTTTTTATTAAGTTCTGGGCGTTTTTTTATTCATACCATACTTTTTTTTAGTGATTTAGTGGAGGTACCTATATTGAACGCAGTTTTCATGTCCTGACATTTTGGTTACGCCTTTTTTGTTATGATTTGTGCGTGCTTCTGTTTTAACAGTTTTTATCGCTTTACGAATTTGACACCGTCATGACGTCAGATGAAAAATACATGCTTTCCAAAATCTCATATAAAAATAAAAATATTTCAATTTGTCATATTTCTCATATTTTTTCAAAAATTATATTATTATAGGAAAATTATCCCTAAAAAAGAATTCACTGCTAAACAACGAACTAAACTTTTGAAATTGTATTTTGAATTTAATGAAAATTTTGTTTCCTGGATAATTTCGTGAAATTTTGAAATGATATTGCCACCAATTTCTCATGAACTGACTTCTCCGGATTATTTAAGATACTTTAAAGAAAGCGTATGCTTCAATCAACTGAAATTTAGTAAATCAGGGATAGCATTTATACAGAAATTCGTGGGTTGCAGCATGATTTATTGTACACTCTTCTGGATAAATGTATAGAAAGAAAGTGTGTGGTATAGAAAATGGACGATATTGATTATTTGTGAATGCTACTATAGTCCTTCACTTCAGTTTAAATTTGGAGATATCTTGGTCTCCTGTTCAGCTGCAGCTCACACATAATATTACGATGATTGCAGTCTGGGATATTAAGTATCGAAGAAATTGACTGAAAGGTTCTACTTGTGTAGCAAGCAATTGCCAGATTAAGAGTCTTCCAGAAAACACCCTCTTAGCACAAGGAAGTGTTACTTTCACAATGCGCTTGATGTATATATCAATATTGACTCTGAGTCCCTCACTAACAAATTCGGAAGTTTTTTTTTTCTTTTCAGAATGTACAGAGTTCATTTTCTGAGCTGCAATACATTCGTAATCACCATTTATCTTGACCAACTCTTTCTGAATCCTTTGTGCTAATCTAAGATTGACCCCAAAACCCTTGGAAATGTTCATGTTGAAGCTTCCAGCGCGAGTAACAAGAAGTAAAGCAAGCTTTTTTTTAAATTTCTGGCCGAGTGAATTATCTTATGGTTCTTTTGTGTCACAGACGGTGCCCAAATGTCCTAACTATATTATGCAGTCGACAAAAACAAACAACACGCATATAATATATATAATATAACAACACGGAATTTAAAAATATAAAATGTCAAAAAATTTACCCATCGCACCCTGTAGGTATAGAACAGGCTCGATGATGATTAACTTCGGTAATCCTAGGGGAACTGGTATTTCGACATGATTTAACCGATATATATATGTATATATATATAATGATTCTGTCGTATAAATTAATAAGAATTATAATTTTTGGAGATTACAACGACTCACTCATTACGTTCACATGCGCTGTAATATTTTGTGTAATACAATACGGTCATTGATAAAGTACGTGACTTCCTTCCGCAGTATTTACTATGTTTAATGTTTTTTTAGTGATACGCCTGATTACATACTGGAAATAAATTATCTTGAATGCATGCCATCTGTATGAATTTGTTACATAGAATTCACAGTAAAATAAACGATAATCCTTTTTCTCGCCTGTAATTGGTAGGCGATAAAGACAGCGAAAACGTTTTTTTTTTTTTGTTTAATTGTTGAATTCATTTTCATTATAATCCCTCTTTAAATTTGAAAACTGATGACGATTTTGTAATAATCGGAAAGTTGAGTAATTTATGAGAACAAATACTGCTGTACATTAATGACTATATCAATTGTTAGCGCTTACATTATTGAGTCATTAATCTGAATAATGTCATTTTTATGCACAAGAAAAAATTGCTTAATTCATTGATAGTTCACGAGCGGTATCATTATAAACTGCATTCGAAATTTTATCAATTTTGATATTTTTTCCGAGGTCATTTAAAGCATTTTTAAATTTAAAAAATGGATGGAAGTAATTTTAAAACTTTTATAAGATTTATATTTTCTCGAATATTTACTGTTTTAATACATTTATCTAAATATGACAGGCTCTATCGTATGCGAAACGGTTAAATGGGAAGGGTACCAATATACACTAGTCTGCAATAATTTTAAGGTAAAGTATCTCATAATAATCCAAAAATGTTAGCAGAAAGTTTAGTAATACTAATATAATATTTATAGAAATATAAAACGTTTGAGTTATTCTTCTAACATATATTTACTTTCTCGTAATTCTTCATTACTCATTACTCACAAGTAAATATTTAGCATTTATTGAGTTTGCGGCCATCGTTCACTACATTCAATATTTATGTAGGACTAATGTCCTTCTTGTACATTTTCCGTATTTTTCAGCCATTATGCCCTCCGTTTTAAACTCTGTGATATCAAACAATGATACTATGCAGAGTTTTATTTAATGGTATAAACAGTAATATAGCTCTGATACCATGTATTAAATGCTAGAAGAAACAAAAAGTAACAGTGAATACAGATATAAAATATATCCCCATGGAACGTTATGGCGTGAGATAAATGTATCGTTAATACAGATATATAGGTAGTTAGTGAAATTGTGACCAATTGATCAGAATATTTGTTTTTTGACCATGAGACCAGAGTTCGAATTTCACCATAGATTAGATAGGTATAGATATAATCGGCATGGCCTGGCAGTACTCTGAATATATATATATATATATATATATATAGATATAGATATAGATATCTATATATATATATATAGATATAGATATAGATATCTATATATATATATATAGATATAGATATAGATATCTATATATATATATATAGATATAGATATCTATATCTATATATATATATATAGATATAGATATATATATATATATATATAGATATAGATATCTATATATATATATATAGATATATATAGATATAGATATCTATATAGATATAGATATAGATATATATATATATATATATATTCAGAATTTCAACCCAAATAAAGCGAAACTGCTACTAGTGTGCAGGGCTTACAGTGAGAGAAAAGTCTGGGTACAGAGGTTTTGAAGAAAGGATAAAACATAAATGAGAGTCAAAAAGATAGAAAATAGCAACTGACGTTGCACTTCAAATTTTGAAGATTGTAGATATCAGAGAAAAATTAAATGAAAATCTCTCCTGAAGGCGGGAAGTGCTATAAAACAAACTGTTGAAGTAGAAGTAGCAGTTATATTTAACTATTTCAAGGGTAAAAACGTGGGACCTAGATGCTAATTATTATTTGCTTCAGCCAAGATTTATGATGGAAATATTCGAAAACCGACTACGTGTGAGCAAGAAGTCACGAGTCATTGTGAATGAGTTTTTCAGCCTATTAGCTATAACGAAGTCAAAACTTAGTATTTTTTTAAATTTTTTTTTTCATCAACTATATGTATACTTAATTGGGACGTTAGCATCCATGTAGGTCAAAAAAATATAAACCTACAAAGGGCGGAAGAACTCTCAAAGAGTCAACGGCCAGCTAACTAGAGGTGATGTCTTAATAAACCATCGTGGAGAAGGCAACGGGATACCACTCCACTATCTACCCCCGCTCAATCATGGATAGTCACAATAAATATATGAAAGCCAACAGCGTGAAGGGGGTTACTTCCCAAGGAAGCAACTCCTCGCTCGGTAAAGACCAGCATGGGCAACAGGTGCCACCTGACCGTCATCCGGCGACTGCTAGCACCAACGGCGTAAAGGGGACATTTTACTCCAAAATTTGTCCCTCGCCCGGGAAAGAACGACATGAGCAACAGGTGTCTCTGGACCGTTATCCTGCAACTGTGCGAATCAAAGACAAACTCACTATAGGAACATGGAACGTCAGGACACTGAACTGTGGACAACTAGAGAATGTCAAACAGGAGATGAACAGACTGAATATCAGCATCCTAGGAATATGTGAAACAAGATGGCCTAATAAGGAGATTTCAATAGCGACACCCACAGGATAATATATGCAGGAGGTAAAAAACACGAAAAAGGGGTCGCTTTAATACTAAACAAACAAGTGAAGAGATGTGTACTTGGATACTGGCAACTGTCAGAGAGAGTCCTCTTGGTTAAACTGCGGGGAAGGCCCCTCAATATAGCTATTATAGTAGTCTATGCGCCAACAACTCAAAGCTCGGAGGACGAAATAGAATCATTCTATTCAATACTGGACAGTGCTAAGGCTCAGTGCAAAAGCCAAGAAGTTAGGATAATAATAGGGGACTTAAATGCAAAGGTAGGTAAAGATAGAGAAGGAGACACGAACGGCAACTTCGGACTAGGAGAGCGCAACGAAAGAGGAGAAAAATGGATCCAATTGTGCTCAGCCAATGACCAGGTCATTACTAACACCTGGTTCCAAGAACACCCACGACGTTTATGGACATGGAGAAGCCCAGGAGGGGACACGAAGAACCAAATAGATTATATAACTATAAACAAGAGATTCAGGAACGCGGTAGTCCAATGCAAAACATACCCAGGTGCTGACTGCGGAAGTGACCACGTCCCAGTCATCTGTAAACTAAAAGTGAAACTCCGAAGACTGAAGAAGCCCAGCATATCACCAAGACTGCAATACGACACACTAGAGGACGATCTCACCCTACAGAAAGAATATAATAACAGCGTGAGAAAGAAATATGAAGAACAAATTGGAAAAGGATACTCAAAATGGGATTCACTAAAAGAAGCAATGGTGACCTCAGCGAACAATATAGCCCCAAAGGAAATCAGACGCAGAAGAAAAAATGAGTGGATGACTGAAGAGATCCTCCACATGATGCAAAGGAGACAAAAAATAACGCCAAGACACGGAGCAGAGTACAAAAACTTCACAGGGAGATAAGGAACAAATGCAGACAAGCCAAAGAGGAATGGCTCAACAACAAATGTGCAGAATTAGAGAGACTGAGCAGGAACAACAAAGCAGAGATGCATAAAGAGATAAGAGAACTGACAGGACAAAAAACCTGTTCCTCAACAGGATGCATAAAATCCAAGGAAGGGACAATCATATTAGAGAAAGAGGAAATACTCCAGCGATGGGAAGAATACATAAAGGATCTCTTTTGCGACAAGAGAGAACAACCGAGAATACACAAGGAGATGGATGGACCGGAAATACTAAAATCCGAAGTGGAAGCTGCAATGGCCAAAATGAACAGAAACAAAGCACCTGGCCCAGATGGTATAGTGATAGAGCTGCTGACAGCCTTAGAAGAATATGGAATAGAAAAGATTACCGACATAATAAACGAAATTTATAGCAGCGGAATAATACCAGACGACCTATGCAAGTCGATATTTATAGCGCTGCCGAAGAAACCTGGTGCAAACGAGTGCGAATTACACAGAACTATCAGCTTAATGAGTCACATTACAAAACTGATTGTCAGAATCCTGATGAATAGAGCGAGAAGCAGAATCAGGCCAGAGATAGGGCAAGAACAGTGCGGGTTCGTCAAAGACACTGGAACAAGGAACGCTATATTCATGATTAGGATGCTCTCTGAAAGGGCATTACAAATGAAGAAAGACTTGTACCTATGCTTCATTGATTACGCGAAAGCATTCGACAAAATATGACACAAAGAATTGATGGAAATGCTAGGCAACCTCGACATTTACGGCAAAGACATAAGAATAATCAAGAATCTCTACTGGCAGCAAACGGCCTGCATACGGACAGGTAACGACCTCAGTAGATACACAAAGATAGAAAAAGACGTAAGACAAGGATGTGTCTTTTCACCGGATTTGTTCAACCTATACAGCGAGAATATTTTGAGGACCCTAGATGACACACCGGGATTTGTTATTGGAGGCCACAACCAGAACAACATAAGATACGCGGACGATACAGTACTAATTGCGGACACGGAAAGGAAACTGCAAGATCTCATACAGAAAGTAGCAGTGGAGAGTGACAAGAAGGGACTACAAATAAACTTTAAGAAAACTGAGTGCATGGTCATCAGCAAAAGATACAACCCAAAATGCCAAATACAGGTGGGGGATAACAGAATCAAACAAGTCCAAGAATTTAAGTACCTAGGAAGTGTTCTAACAGGAGATGGAAGGTGCGACACGGAGATCCGAAGGCGAATTGGCATGGCAAAGGACGCGTTCCAGAAGATGAGCAAAATACTAACACACAGGAAGATCTCAATAGAAACGAAGAAAAGAGTGCTGGACTGCTACGTGATGTCAGTTCTTCAATACGGCTGTGAATGCTGGACAATATCATCAAAAATGAGGACAAAACTGGAAGCGGCCGAAATGTAGTTCTACAGAAGGATGCAACAGATATCGTGGACTGAGCATACAAGCAACGACGAAGTGTTAGAAAGAATGGCAACAAAAAGGAAATTGATGCTGAGCATCAGGAAGAGACAACTGAAGTTCCTGGGACATGCAATGAGGAAGGAGAGCCTGGAGAACCTGATACTGACTGGACAGATAGAAGGAAGGAGAGACAGAGGAAGGCAGCGGATAACATATTTGCAGGGTCTGATCAGGTGGATGACGGAACGGGGGTTGCCAGGAGCAACAGGAGCAAACATACTAAGAGCCACAAGGGATAGGGAGACGTGGAGATCCATGATCGCCTACGTCCTGAAGGGACAGGGCACATAGAAGAAGAAGAAGAAGAAGAAGCTATGTTCAGCACACCAGATGGTGCGCTATATCCAGAAATTGTAATTACGGTCCGCTCTGAATTGTGGTAGTATGAAGTAAAGTGATCATTGTGAGTGTTGAAACAGAAATGTACCTGAGAAAGAATTGTTTAGCAAACTAAACGGCTATTATTATTATTATTATTATTATTATTATTAATAATAATAATAATAATAATAACACTTTTATACGCGTAACCAAATATGTAATCCTAAAAATTTAGTGACAGGAGCTAAATGTCAGTAAAATTCTGTCATTCCCTATCCCTTGTAGCTCCTAATATAGTTTGCTTTTTCTATTTCTCCTAAACCTTGTTCGCCATCCATTTACCCAGTCTAACCAAATAGGATATGCGCAGCTCTCCACTGTGCCCCTTTCTTTCAATATTTCCGGTGAGTGCCAGATTTTCCAAATATTCTTACCTCATCATATGACGTTGAAATTTTAACTGTCTCATTCTGATGTATAATTTTCTTTTTTTGTATCTATTTTCTCAAAATCATGGATGTTGCCCACATGTTCGGTTCATAGTATTCTCAGGATTCTTTTGTAGAACCACATTTCGGTTACTTAATTTTTTTTTCTATCACTGAGGTGATTCTTTAGCTAAACAGAGATGGATATCACGTAACAGTTCAGTCTTCCTTTCTTTCATATAGTCTAATGTTCCTATTGATGTAATTATAAATACATGGAGGTGAAATATAAAATATTATTTCAAATAAATAAAAGGTGAGGAATTATAAACAAAAGTGTCATCTATATTATTATTATGCATCAGGGATAGATGCGGAAAATATAAAGAACCTAAACTTGGCGTTCGACGTATCCAGACACACCAACTCTTCCTCTAGTTTACTCAACCTTTTGCTTTTGATTTTATTTTCGCTATTTCTTTAAAACTGTCGTTTAATTGGGTTTTTCCTTGTAAAAAAACGTAACATGTTACATAGAATCTTTTCTGATAATCAATTACACAAAACTTTCCTGATATATAGAAAATTGGATATCATACTAGCTGCATAGCCTGCGTTTCTTGGGGTCTTTTAGTGCTTATGTTGAAATTGTAAGTTAGGTGCTTATTCAAAAAGCTCCAGTATGAGGTTGCCGTGACGCGTAAGTTAAAAAAATGCAAAGTAAATATTAGTTTTGTTGTATTTGTAAAACGGGATTCATGCTTGGTCAATTTTGCTAATAAACGGGAATGGTGTATGTACAATTGTAAGAACTGCGGTGGACGTCACAGGAGCCTGTAACGTGATACGATGATGTTGAGACGAAGAAGAAAAGGATAGATTGGCTCTATAAAGTCGGAGGGGTTGACACCTTGTAGAAAACGTGAAATAAATTATGGTATATGATAAGGCAGAAGTTACAAAAAAAGATCAGATTTTGTTGGAATACTACTAAGTGTTTTGGAGAAATAAACGCTCACAAAAAGCAATATTTTCTATTCATTCTTACCGCACCCTATGTTTCAAATGAAATTTTTTTTGCATATCAAGGCATCTCCCAGTGACTCGATTTTGACTGAGTTTGAGTGGAGCGTCTTTAACTGAGCTTGAGTAAAGCATAAAAGTGCACAAAAGACCACCTGAAATTATGTTTGTCTTTGATTTTTGACGGACCATATACATTGATACTAAAAAGTTTAAGTACATCAAAAGTTTGGACCTTGTTCTACATGTTAACCGATTTTGATGTAATTCACATAAGACGTCTTGAAGGAAAAGAGTTCGTAAATTCTAAACGTTTCGTTGATTTATGTAAATCGATTAAAAACATTTTTATGTACATCAAGGTTTCATGCCATGATCGACAAATGACCCAATTTTAGTTGAAATTGGACCAAGTGTTTTGGAATAGTAGGGTTTCTTAGAATGGAGACACACAAACACATTCATTTTTCATACATAGATAAGTGGGACCTTACCGTAAAAAATGGCGGCAAATTAATTATATCCATATACCGTCTATAACCATAAAAAATACATCAACAAAGGATATTATCACGACCATACTATGATTAATAACTTACATAAATCAACTCAATTTCGTTTATGTACTAACTTTTTTTTCACAACTCCAAAATTAAACATATTAATGAGTTAAAAAAATTAAACTGTTTGGAATAATTTGTAAAAAAACAAAGTAGGCAAAATATAGGCAGAAAATAGGTAAACGTAATATTATTTCGTTTAACACACCCTTTAGCCATAATGTCCTTAGAAGTAATAGAAACCCTTCTTAAACTTAATTCAAAAACACTTCTGACAAAATAAATTTAAACGTTTATGTAAGTACGGTTATAGTGAACACAAATAAAATATAAATAATATAAAATATAAAAATACAACATAAAAACAAAAAAATATTAAAATTAAGCATGTGCTTTTCTTATAATATCCATAAATCTTTTCTCTCTCTCTCTCTATTCTCTCTCTCTATCTATCTACCAACTCTCTCAGGTAATGAAAATGTAACCCCACCAAATAAAGAGGAAGGCAAAAAAATTGAACACTGCAGCAAAACGGGGGAGGTTTGTTGGCACAGGTTATCTCTCGTGAGCAAGGCAGGATATATATATATATATATATATATATATAGTCATCCGCAGACAGATCTGTTTTGCTGTATCACAGCTCATCAGTACGGTTAAACTCCGATTGCTTTTAACCCATGATTGGAACCCGACCAACTAGGTGTCAGTCGGCGACTCTACCTCTGGGCTATGGGCGCTCGGTAGAAGAAGGTAAACTTTATAGCGTGTATATTATCATTGTACATTTCCTATATATATATATATATATATTGTTACATTTTACCAACCTCTAAAAATATTCTGTTTTATTGAACATAAGTTATTTCTTTTTTTATACAATAATTTCACCCAAACGCAAGACAGTTTTACTGCCACTGCTGTGCAGGATGTTACATAGGGAGTGTCAAAAATGGTTAAGGGAAGGATGAGAATATTGGTGTGTAGATACCTGATCAGAGCAGAGTACACGGGCCAAAGAACATGAGGGAAAGTATGTGAGTCAGAGAAAGAAGATATGGCAATTGTCTTCAGAATTAAATTCTTAGAGATAGTAGCTAGCAAAAAAAGAAATATACTGATGAAAATGCCACAGGCGGGAAGTTCAATAAAAGAAGCTACAAGATTATTAGTTGCGATAACATTTTATTGGTTTAACTGTAAAAAGTGGAACCTAGTTGCTAGCCTAGTAGCTCGAGTAAATTCATTCAGCGGGGGCATCAGGCCAGATGTCACAGCAGTATTCAATACACGGGCGGATGGTAGATTTATATTTCTAAATGAAAGGAGTTGCCAACCTAGGCTAAAATCGTTTGACACCACTTAAATATTCGGTTGCTTAACTGGTTTAAAAAAAATCACCAGCCATACAAACAATCCTCATTATTTTATATACGCTATCTTCTGGATATTTTTGCCGCTCTATATGCAAATAATTTTTACGACGTTTGAAAGTATCTGTTCTCAAAATCCTAGCAATATTTTTCTGTATTATATTAACATTTATGTCGGGAGTGAAAACAAAATTTCTCCTTAATCTATTTCCAAAAATCTGTATTTTAATGACTGAATCCTCGAATAATTTTAGTAGGCTAAAAAAACATTAAGTGTTAAGCCAAGTTTATTGATCTTTATCATGAACCTGAAAAATCTTGAACGTTTAATGACTCTAGGTTATTCTTCATGGTCGGGGTGAGATCACCGACTTGGATATTTGTATAGGTTTGCCAGCCATTTTATTTACCCACTTATTGCGTTTGATCATTAAGCACGTCTATCTAAGTTAACCAATAAGTCTTTTTAGTATATTTCAATGACTGGCGTTGAATTTAATCTTCGCAAAATCAAATATTATAATTGTTTTTAAAATACTGTTTTTGTCCATTTTCTTCCGCGTGAACCATCTTTTTCGAAATCGTTCATAACTTTTCAGCTATTCGCAAGAATATTCTTTATTATCCGAGCGGGACGATTATGAAGGGAACTCTTCTTCTTCTGTGTGCCCTCTCTTTTCAGGACGTAAGGGATCATGGCTTTCCCCGTCTCCCTATCCCTGGTGACTCTAAGCACGCCTTCTCCTGTTGCAACATGCAACCCTCGTTCCATCATCCACCTGATTAGGTCCTTCAAATATGTTATCCATTATTTCCCCTGTTTCTTTTTCCCTCTATCTGGCTTGATAGTATCAGGTTCTCCAAACCCTTCTTCCTCATTGAATGTCCCAGGAATTTCAGTTCCTGATGTTCAGTATTAATTTTTGTTTCGTTTTCACCCTCTCTAGAACTTCATCATTGCTTACATGCTCGATCCATGATATCCGCAGCATTCTTCTGTAGGACCACATTTCAATTGCTTCAAGTTTTTCCTTTATCTTTGATGATATTGTCCATCATTCATTGACATATTGAAGAACTGACAACACCATGTTAAAATATTGATAAATTTTAATTCAACATCATTAGTATTTAGGTTAATTACCAACATGTACTACATATGTGAGTCGTGTTGCTATGAGTAATGTATAAATTACATAATGCATCAATTACATAAGATACAAAAATATATATCACTTTCAGGTATTTATATATTTTACTTTCTTTTCAAACATGATTTTATCATGCAACGTCAGGAATATCACCAGATAATAGTCGCGCTATAAAAAATAAACTTCTCTCGGTTTCATTTCCCCCATTATTGGCATTATTATTTCTTGATATAATGACACCTTATTTCACTGAGGGAACGGAATATCTCTAAAAATTAAAACAAAGAAACAACAAAAATGCTTTCATCTCAGTGAGCTTTACATGCTGCTATGTCGTAAACAATACTCCATATACCTATTCACACGCGTTTCAGGCAGCTAAAATATAACATGTAGGCAACAATAAGCAGAGTGAAAAGGAGATGATCAAAGAGTATTTTGTATAATCATTCAAAACGAGAACTGGGTAAGTATTTATTTATGTGCCCAAAAAAAAATGAAATAAAAAAAAATAAAAATAACTAGTATTACTGCGAACGGTTTGGCCATTTTAATTTTCCGATGATTCATAATACTTAAGTTAATGTCTGAATAATATCCTTGCGAGATTTACAACTAGAAAACCCTCTGAAATTACCCCCTTCATCCCATCGTTTAACTTTCAACTATCGCTGGAATACTTACGCATCTAGTGGAGAGAAAAAGAACGATGCTTAAATATCACGCGCTGACTGTTTATTGTCAATGGGGGCGATAATCTATCAACATAAACTACATAATAACTATTTATCTAATTACCTACCTATCTAACGAAAGAACATGCAAAATTATATGATTATTTCTTAATAATGTGTATAAAGATAATATTTTAACGCGTGTATTGTTATTTAATATCGAATGATTTAAGGGAACAGCATTGACGGAAATCTGTTCGAGCAACAGTCAACTAGCCTTGCTTAGCATTACTTTAATTTTATACTAATTTTCTATGAGGAAACTTTTAGTTTAGAACTACGAGGCTAAGATTCAAGAAGCTTATTGGTATATCTTAGATTCTTTTAGTTACCCCAACTCTTTATCGTAACCGAACATTTTGTGTCAACACTTTTGCCAAAAACACTGACAAGGCAAAGGTCTCAAAATTGTGTTGCCCGGAGTAAGTGTTATGTAGGCTCCAGCGGATTTAATGGGTGGCTTATACTGGGAGGGAAAATCAATTTGTTAGCAAATTTAGCCAGGAGTAATTTTGCACAGTCTCTACGACAGAAGAATTATTTTCCTCTCTTTTTTTAAGTGAATGAAAATGAGGCTTAACATTTTATCTCTTTCTTTTCTTTCCTGCATTTTTCGCCTTCCAAATCTTCAGTTAATGAACATCAGTTCTATCCAAGTGAGTTTTCGGGAACTTGAGTTCGCAATTTTTCAAGCAAGATCAAATGGCAGATGAAGCGATAGTACCGCTGACTGCTGAAGTGTGCTTCCTTACATAAGCCTTGGATAATAGCTAATGCACATTTTGTACTGAAAATACCGAACATTTATGCGAAATATATTGCACGAATTTAATTAAATTTTCCAGACATATAGCATTATAAAAGGCGCAACAAAACTAACGCCTTTTTTATTTACCATATTTTACTAAACAAACATAAATTACAGTAGTTTCGTAAAATTTACAAGTATTGTCACATCAAATCAACATGAATTTTTAAGACTAACAAACAATTTAATATGGTTACAATGGCTCCCATAATATTCACTACAACGCCGACACAACAGTATCAACTCTAGAAACCATTTGACCCATTTCTACATTAATTTCATAAAATTTTTGGCATTAAATAACCCACAGAGGTTGATAGGCCGTAAAGTAAAACACAAGTTCAAAGTCAAACTCTTGCTTTACAAGTCTCTCGGATAGCTACAATCTCCAAAAAATTAAATGCAACATCAATTACCATCTGCTATCTTTTTAAATCCCGTTCATTTTTTATCCTTTCTACAATACCGCATTTTGTTTTTATCGTTTCACCTCAAGCAAAGTGGTACCGCCACTGATGCGCAGGGTGCTACATAAAAATGTAAAAGTTTAGGCATTAGGAAAGTGAAGAAAAAGACGGATCAATTACAGGGGGCGACAGAGAAAGGGCAAAAGAAGAATGAGAACACAGGTGTGAAGACACTTGGGAAGGTAGAGACAAAAGAAAAAAACAAGATAGACAGATGATATAGAAAGGACTGGAGTCAAGTGGATAAAATGTAGGAATTGACATTACATTTAAATTCCTGGAGGTTGTAGACGTCGGAAAAGCAAGTATACGGAAGAGAGTTCCACAGGTGGGAAGTACGTGAAACGAAGCTACTGAAGTAGAATTGACGTCTGCATCTAACTGTAAATAGGTGAGATCTTGTTGCCGGTTTCTTTGCACGAGTAAACTCCTGTTGAGGGTGCACCAGTGACCTAAGTTTGTCAGAGCAAAAGCCATGAAAATATTTGTAGAAAAGACAGTGGGAAGCAACATCCCGTTGGTGAGAAAATGGCTGGAGTCGAGCTGCCAGGTGAGGACCTATCACATTACAGATTTTCAATTAGATGAACAGATATGACAACAGCATTCTGTGCAAGGTCAAATGATTGATTTGTATTTGTGCAAGATAGATTCAAGCTGTAAAAACTTCCTGACAAGACACGGTGACCCAACCTTCCTAGCGGTGGATTTAGCTATTGACGCAATGTAATAATTCCACTAGAAGTCAGAAGATAGGGCAAGGCCGAGGAAGCACAGTATATTGCTTTCAGGGGGACTTGCTTGGTCCATGCTTATGTGGGGCAGGAGAGATTGTCTACGATGGTTGACAGATAGCAGTTTCGTTTTAGAAGCATTGGCATTCACAAGATTTTTCTTGCCTCAGTCCACCACTGAATAGATGTTTGTCCGTCCCTCTATATACCCAGTTTTTTTCTCTTACTGTAGCCCCTGCACACTAGTGACGGTCCCGCCTCGCCTATGGTGAAATGATTAAAAAAAAATGTATTTTTCGGTTCGGAGAGTGCGGAGAAATAATAATAATCTGAATCGCTGGAAAAATGCAAAAACAATAAAAAGACGGATAGAGAGTTATAACGGATATTTTATATTCCTAAGAACATAGAAAACAAAACACTTTCGATTAATTATTTTCAAATGGTGTATAGTGGCACACTATTTTGCCTGGGTGCATTGTATGTGGGTCGTGAAAATTATTTAAGGTCATTAATTAAATTATTTCTGAAACAAGTCTAAAGAAAATAAGTGTAATCATTAAAATTAAAACAAGTTAAAATTGATTATACGAGAAATCTTACAAAGATGATATTCTAAAATTAAAAAATATCAATATTAGATAGCTTATTAAATGTTCAATAATAAACAGAAGAATAAATAAATGTGTGGTTTTAAGAATTATTAATTATCTTTTTATTATATATTATAATAAATTGTTTTGTCTGTGTTAATAGATAAATCATAAAAATTCCACTTTTTAAAAAATCTTTTTTATAACTACCTTTCAAATTCTCTGTTAACAGTATATTTTCATGCACTGCTCGCTTGTAGAACACTCTGCCGGCTCTATGCTTTCCGGCTAATTGTGATTTTCCAAAATTTAAAAACAACGTTAATTGCTTTGTATCGTCTTTCTCTTTTCTCTTCTTTTATACTCACTCCGTAGTAAAGTTTGTTTTCTAATTTTTCCACACTGAGTAATCCTTGTGTTCTAGTGGCTTTACTTCCTTGCTTGGGGTAAAATGGATTAAAATAAAAAAAGAAAGAATGTGTGCCGCGGGAGTTTAATTATGGGTTCAGGTGTACCGTGTGATAAAAACGGTTGGGAAAATGTTGCTGTAATCCAGGTGTTTCTATTTTGTGCCTCTATGTGCAGTATTAATAAAATTTCAGGCCCACATAATCACAAACATAAATTCAACGTAAGAGGATAAAAGTTTTATTTACAAAAGTAAAATAAAGAGCCAATAGAAAGCCTTTCTTATGACTACAGTTAACTTGGTCAGATTGTCAAGTTGATCTTCCATGCATAGTTCAGCTTAAGACGGAAGAATTTTCTCTTTTCAATACGGAATATTTTTTTTCTTCAGCCAACTAAAGACACATTTTTTAAAAATTATCATGCTCACTTGTGCGCCTCAGGGCCCACGTTGAAAATGACTGCTTTAGATGCAACAAAGTGTTGATTTCAAAATTTCGACAAAGTTGCCGAAGACAGTCATTTGAAGAAGGCCAGAATATATAAGAACCAAAAGGTTATATGTATCCAGTCCAGATAAATATCAGTTAAGTGCCATACGTTATGTACCCTTCGGCGATCATATCTCGAGAGCGACATGACTGACTGGGCAGAAGATTATCCCGCAGTAGGTTGCCATTACTTTCTACGGTAGACTGGTTGCCAATCAAGGTATAGAACCCAATCTATCGTGTTGTTTAACCTATAACTGGAAGTAAGAAAAGGATTAATACCTTTCCAAAGGGCATTTGCGCGTAAGTAAATGGAAGAAATTCAACTGGAATTTGAACTCTGCTCACCAATTTCTAGCTCCCAGCCGATATCTACTACACCACAACGCAAACCTTCCAGATAAATATCTATTTCCGAATTGAATGTTATATAATAATGATGACATGCAAGGGAAATAATCGGCTCTTTTTGCCATCCCAATAAGTACCTAACTTCTCATGCTATCCTCTAACTTATAAGAACCAAATCCGATCGAAAATGTATTACTGTTTTCATATTTGGAGATGAGCTACTCAGTCTTCACTTTCAAATCCTGGTGAAAGTCAAAAGTGTCTCCGAGTCCTTGTTGATGGAAAATCGTTTTCCACATTTTAACATCGCTTTCACAGACGGAGAGACTTTCTGTGCTCTATTACTAATTCGATGTGAAGTGCTGAGACGAACTACATTACTTGGTTTTGCCAGGTCTAACCTTCACGGCAAGGACTGACCATGCCACTTACATTCTAGCAAGCCAGCTTCTTCCCAAAACCACCGCTCACTGTGATCGATTCCAAAGTGTAGTTTCCCCGAACAAAACAATCTTAATCTTCAGTTTAACGTTAACCGTTACCTTCAACTTCTATCCATACTAATTACACCTTAAGATAACCCTCTACAACGAGTTGCGCCTGCTCCTTATATTGGGTGAAACTTACTGTAAAATAATAAAAAATAATAATAATCTACACGATAAAAAGAGCCGCGTCAGTCCGTCCTCTCGTCACAACTAAACTTATTTATAAATGGAATTTTGTCTGTGTGTGTCTGTCCGTTACCTATAGACTCCAAAACGGCTGAACTAATTTTCTTGAAAATTTACACAATTGTACTATAAGTGTCTGCGAGTGTTCTTAGCTAGGTTTTGTGTCGTGGTACCCCTGATAAATATCGATAATCGAAAAAATCGGGTTATAGAAGGAGTGGTCCGATTTGATCAAATTTGATACACTCATAGACAAAGACATAAACTATATTTAGAAGTTTCAATGTTGCAGTTCTTACAGTAGTGCAGAAAATTTTATATCGATACCAGGAAATCAAAATTTGACTTACATTCATTCATTTTTCTTTCAGTCTACGGTTTCGCTTTAACTGGAAACAACTATTGCTCTTTCGTCTTTCGTGCCAACGTCCAAAAAGTCTGAGCTCCAGGACCCTGGATTAGTTTTAAAGCTTTCATTACACCCGAGCAACGCCGAGCTATACTGCTAGTCTCTAATATAAATACCGTTTCCGTTCGTGTAAAATATGCAGCATTTATCTTACTAATAGAATATACAGTATTACTTTCAACAAAAATTTAACTTAAACTAAAACTTAGCATAGAATTGAAAAGTAAAAAGTAAAATCTTAGAAGTCGAATTAACAAGTAAAATATTTTTAGGATACATGTTATTTGTTTTGTGCTTATGGTTCAAGGGGCGTTCAGACAGTTAAGTGCTATACGTAATACACGCTTGGGCGATCATGTCTGGAAAGAGATATGTCTGACTGGGCAGAAGATTTTCTCGCTAGGTTACATATCTTTCTTCGGTAGACTGGTTGCCAATCAAGGTTATAGAACCCAAACTATGTTGCTATTTAACTCATAGATTGAGGGAGAAGCGACGGATGAATAACTTACCCACGGATATTTGCGCGTAAATGACTGCAACGAATTCAACCCGGCTTTCCGATTTCTAGTTCGGAGCTGATAACCACTGCACCACAATACCCGTTTGAAGGGAATTAATTGTATTAATAATAAAATAATCTCCGCTAGGCAGCAGACCACAAACGCCTTAGTGTATTTTTCACTTTCTAGTTGGGCAAGAAATATTCCAATCTAAAGAAGTAATTATGCAAGATTTACAATGATTAAAAAAGAAAAACATCCGTCTTATAACGTGGAGGAAAACTTCAGCATGAAATATATCTCAGATCCCCGTTTTTGAAGAGGTTAAGTGTTAAGCGTTGACAAGAGTGCATTCATTTACGTCGTTTCTTTCGTCTTCAGAGTATTTCTCTGAAAAATTCATCTTTCTCGTTTGCAGAGGCTGCGTGCTGAGGAAATGATAAGAGAAATTACGACCTTTTCTAAAACGTTAACAACATCTATTCTAGTTGATAGAATGTTGTTTATAGTAAAAGGCTTTCATAACACGGACGAAGAAACGATTATTCTTGTAAATTATATTTCTAATTAGTCTTTGTTTAACATGTGTTGCCAAATGCTTATATTATCTCACTCTATCATATTTCCTAAGATTAATTAATAGAACATAAGGTGTTGCAAAGAAACAGGCATAAATTTTCAGCGCACACAAACGTATATATATATATATATATATATATATATATATATATATATATAAACACACTCATATACACACACGTATATAGATACACTCATACATACGTGCACAATGTGTTTATAAATTCCGTGTACAATTTAAATATTTGTAGCTTCGTAACTATAAATAAGAAAAACAATCTGTAAAAAGAAAACAGAAAGTACATGAAGTTATTCTTGGGTTTGTTCGTTTTCAACATGTAAACCATCATTACGCATTGAAAGAATCATACGATTTTCTCAGCAAATCAAGCGTCATAGTAGGTTGCCATTACTTTCTCAGGTAGAGTGGTTGCCAACCAAGGCTTCAAAACCAATCTGTTCTGCTATTTAATCCATAGATGGAGGGATGCACGACGAATTCAGATTTTTCGCAAGGGCATTTGCGCAATATTACGATTCTATATTTTTTGGAAATCATTTTACAGCTGATTTTATGTAACACATAATCACATCAATTATCCTAAATTACGATTACTCTAAAGATGGTGGTTTAGTGGAATAAACTTTACTTGCGTATTAACACAAAAAGAAATCCAATGGAATTGTAATTCTATTCACTACCATAATGTTTTAAAATTTCATAAATTGGAAAAAGTAATAAGATAAATGAATTTTCTGAAGACAAGAAAAAATAACAATATCAATTTTTCTAATCCTTAACAGAGATTGTTTATATAAGTCATACTTACAAAGCAACAAGTATATTAAATATCTAATTTCATAGACACCTTCTATACATACACCCTAAGTGTTTATTTATATGTGTTCATTATGCGAATGAATCTATATATACGTACATACGTACAGCTACAATCAAAATCTATACATAGCATGACCAAAGTTGTGGAGTTGTTGTCTACTAGCTATTAGCCCGTTGGTGTGCAACGGCTCGATGTGTTACTGATTTCATAAATGGTAGGAAAAAATACTTCAGAGTATTATTTAGCAATGCCGTCTTAAAAGCTGTTCCCAGCCCACTGATAATTGAAGGGGCAGTATCATAACATGTGGATAACTCTCTCGTACATATCACATAATTTCTCAATTTGGTTTATATCCACCAAACACTTTGTCGTGTCTTTACTGAATACTCCGCAAATCACTTAGAAGTAACGCAATCTAGATGATACTTAGAATTATCGTCCTGGAAAAAAGCATCACTATTGAGATTAGTACTTCATACATGGGTTTAAATGTTCACGAAACTGTTCAATGTAGCTGTCAACTGTCAATGAGATTGTTTTAGATGATCAGGGTTCCCAAAATCTGCCACGTAAACACACCCCAAACATTTAGTAAACTATGAAAAAAACTACATACATCCTGGTTGGCAGCTGGTTTCCTTAGTCTCGCAAGGTCGGCACCAGACTTTAACTAATCTTGTAGAAGAGCGACTTATTGAACCATGTCACAAGTTGGCTGTCCTCAATTCTCCAGCTATAAATGATTTAATTAACATTAAGCATTTTTTACAGGAAAATATTTTCTCAAGTCTAGGAAATGTTATTGGTCTTTCCAATATTGATGGAGGCATTCTTGTTAAATTTTTAGTTTAATCTAGTGTGGGATGTCAACATATTGACAATTATTTATATAGATTCTTTGTAATGTTTTCAATTAGATTCATGAAGTTTTTATTTAATTTCCACTCCCTCTATTCATTATCAGGAACATTCATTTAAGATTTGAATAAATGTTTGCCTACATATTAATTCAGAAAAATCGTTGCATTCGTTTATCTCCCGTTTTGAAAACGAGTTAAATATCACGACGTGGTCTGTCTACTAAAATGACTTTTATTTGACAAACTTACATTTAACACAAGTGATTTGTTATATACTGTCTTTTATTTTTCTGTAGGCTGTCCCCTACTGTATATCCGTTACTGTTCGCATGTCTAGTTTATAACCAAGCTAATTTTTAACCTTTTTCGCCGTACTCTGGAAGATAATGTCTACATGTATGATACTAATAAGATGTGATTAAATTCTCCATAGCCTTTATTATTTACTTTTTTCCGAAAGAAATAAAGCAATTTTTAAGGAAATTTAAAATTATTTTAGGTTTCACGTACGTAATTGGCAAAAAGTTGCTGAGTTTTCGTAGAATATTTTTAAAAGCCTCGTTAGTATGACATCTGCAATGCAATCGGCACTTTCTGCTTTCACATTTTGATGAGGTAACATTATATACCGAACAAATGGTTATTGTTTTCAGTTAAAATTATTAATATTTCTACTAGCAAACACTATTTCTTTTAGATAACTTTAACTCTTTGTTTTTATAAAGTCTGTCTCGGTACAAAAAGCGTGGGCGAAAAAAATGGGGTTTTCCTCTCATCTTCTTTATTCTTTCAGATATATATTCCTCATTTAAAACGAGTTATTACGCGAGCTAGGTTTCTACCATGTGGTGTCTCCCGGTAATTGTATTGAATTCTTTTTAATACAAATGTGCACTGGTCTAATTTTGTTATGACTAAAACAATGTAACTAAACAATATATACATATATAATTACTTAAATATTTTTTTGGTCGTAATGAAATTAACAATACACAGTTGTATTAAAATGATCAATACAATTATATTGTAGATTTTTTTAATATTTTTTATTTGGAAATGAGTTAGTTTCACAAAATAGCTTTCAAATTTTTGGTATCTTCAGGTGATTGTCAATAACTGATTTCACTATTTTTCAAACGCTAAAACAGAAATTTTTTTGCGAATGCGTTACTGGAATTTTCAAATAAGTGAAAAATGTTCAAAATTAGGGAGTTGTTTAACGATCTCAGAATATTTCTATCCATGTTTGAATGATCCTAATAAGTATTTATAGGTCTAATTACATTTAGATATAAACTCTGATTTTTCATTCAGTAATTGTTTTATTTCTGGTACAAAAACATCGCTAATGTTTTTTCTGCATACGTTGCTACCGTTGTTCTATGGCTTTTTTCACTATGCTCTAAGTTATATCAGGGTCTTTTCTATATTTCAATTTTAATTTTAACAGGTGGCTGTCAAGCTTGGTCAAATATTTTAGATTTTCCAGTTTAAATGTAGATTTATGATTGTTCCACCTGAGTTTAGAATTGTCTTTAATAGATCCCAAATAAGTTTTACTGTGACCGTTTATGTCATGTACCTCTGCTTTGTAAATAACCCATTTTGTATTACAAAATTCATTATGGGGCATTTATTTTTGTCCCTACATTTACATTCCTTGTTTTCGATGTTATTTTTTACGTTGTTATATTGGTTTCTGGCGTTTTGATTTGTTTTAGAATTGAACCATAAGAACACGTCGTCCAGTGGATATAGATGTTGGTCAGTTCCAGTGACTTAACCCAAAGAGCTGCGAATTCAATACTAGGTTACAGCAGTGGTGAAAAGTAACTTTAGAAATCGGGTAAAAGGAAGATAAGCCATGACCACCAAAAGCGGCTTCACACAAGGAATGAGAATGATAAACCCCTGTTATCGTAATAAAGGGTTCGGTATGAACCTTCTAGCAATTGAAGAAGGCCTGCGTGTACAACGACCGAAACATCGTAAAAATGGCAAGAAAGATGAAGACAATAGCCCGAATAATGTAAATAGTATAGATTATATATATTAGTATCCATGTCTAATGGAGTTTTATCTAAATTAAGATTTTTTTTTTTTACGTCTTATCACATTTTTATATCCGTTTTCTTTTTTTTTTTTTACTGATAAACAGGGGGCTATTTAAAAGAGTACGAATTTAGGCAAGAGGAGATTGAAGACAAATACGAATCAGTTACACGCGATGTCAGAGAAACGGCAAGAGAAGGATGGTAACACAGGTGTGAAGACAGTTGCGAAGGTAGATAGAAAGGAAAAGAACAAGATAACACAGGGGGAAATAGAAAGAACTGGAGCAAATTGGATAAGAGACGGGAATTGATATAGCACTTAAATTCCTGAAGATTGTAACCGTCAAGAAAGCAAGTATATGGAAAAGAGTTCCACTGGCGGAAAGTGCGAGAAAAGAAGTTACTGGAGTGGAATTGTCGGCTGCATTGTTTTGATTTAATTGTAAAAGGGTGGAACCTTGTTCTACGTCTTATCACCCCTTTTGCAGGTTATTTAAGCAAGAAAATATTTTCAGAGGAAAAAAGAATTCGTTGGAGGTAGTAATTGTTTGTGGAATAATTCTTTTTACTTAAATGATAGCAGATGGGAGAAGAGGTGAACCTTTACTTTTCGCAATAATATTCTAAAGCGATCACTCGCTTAGATGCTGATCAGGCTTGATATTGTTTAAATTCGTAATTATTTGTAGGTCATTTAAAGCCAAAATATCTTCGGAATAAATGTTCGTTCACTTTATTTGTGGATTTATTTTTTGGAGTGTGTATGTTCTATGAACTAGTTTTGAGAATAACATTTATTTTTTCTAGATACCATCCTTGTTATTTAATCCATAGCAGAGTAGATTAGGAGATATTCAAGTCGAACATCCTTTAAGCTGAGGGACGCGTTTTTATTATTGTAATGTAATTTACCTCATTGTTTTTCATCGTTAGTAAATCCTAAAACCGATTAAAAAATCATATTTCTCACTATTAAATAAGAAAAAGTTAAAGATTAATAGCAGAGGACAATCTCGCTTTAAAATTTTATCTGCAAGTGACAAAATTAGAATTAATTTTCAAAGTATTTGAAAAAATCGATATCTCTTTCTGAAATGGTTTATTCGACTACCAAATATTATGGTAAAATCTTCGGAATCATCAGCATGTTTGCGAAGCAAGTTTTAAAAGTTTTCCTTTAACGCATGCAATTTTTGTCAAATTTCGTTTCATTTTTTGTTGTTTTTCTGTTGTTTCTTTTTTTTTTTTCTCATAACCTGTTTCTACTCGAGTTCTGAATCAATTTATTCGAAAATGTAGTCAACATGAATATTTTCTGAGGAGCAAGTCTGATTTTTTTCTAATAATTTTACTGCAGAATTTTTATTTTTCCTGCCGTTGTTTTCTTTTCTTTTCCTTTTTTTTTTACCAACGAGAGAAAGTAAAGCGTACATCAAATTGCGTAATTTTATTTAAGTTTGTTAATTCGTTTCGGTTTAAAAATGTATTTGCTTTCTGAAAAGTTTACATTATGAAATTGTGTGTCCTTTGGTTTCTAATGCTTAACCTAAAATTTTTTACGAAGTTTGAAATTAAATTAATTTATTAATTCTATTGATTTTTCTTCTGTTCTCGCCTCTATAAGAAACGCGATAGACACATCGTAAACATTTTGAAAGAAAATATGCTTAAAGCAGTAAAAAATAACATTAAATAAAAATGTTAGAATTATTGATTCATCTAAACAATTTGTAATATTTATAATAAGAGAATGTTAGATTTTACAAACATTTTAAATTTAGCTATTGTTAAATATTTTTAATGTTGTACATTCAATGAGACCCCTTACCTGAAGCGTCAGCTGAAACCGGTTCACTCCAGACAAAATTGAACTAATATACACTACCCATTGTAAATCTTAGGTGAAACGAACATGGTTGATTCCTTATATCACTGTAGATACTCAGCCTTACCTAAGAAACGCTTGGGTGATCGTGTTATTACGGGACATGACAGACTAGGCAGAAGATTTTCCTGCAGTAAGTTGCTATTCAAGGCTATTCAATCCCATATCTTGAGAGAGAAGAGTTGGATTAATAATTTTCCAAAGGTTATTTGTGCGTACGTGAATGAAAATAACTCGACTGGAATTTGAACTCGGTTCTCCGATTTCTCATTGCGTTTCAATTCCCATTACACCATAACGCACATTCTCCATTACTCCACAACGCACTGTAGATATGTTAGTATCCTGCCTAATTCTGATTTTTCATATCAAGAACTTCAAATAATTAAATCATAGCATAGATCTGCGTAATAATAATAATAATAATAATTAATAATAATAATAATGTATTAAATTGCAAAGATTTATTTGTTATTTATTAAAAAAACAAATATTTTTTTAGAAAATCGCATATTTACTGGTATCATCATCATCATCTTCATAACCGATTTTAACATTATTTTCATTAACGCTTTCCCCTAGAACCTTGATACTAATCTCTCAAAATGTGAACACTTAGAACTTCTCAGGCTAAGGCTTTTCGCTGGAATTAAGTGGACATATATTGAATCAATTGCTAGGTCTGCTGCTCAGAAAGTTAGTAAGCTGTTCTGTGCTAGACAGTTTTTCTCACCAGATTATTTCTTCTTACACGTTTATAAGTCTACTATGTGTTCATGCATTGAATACTGCAGTCACGTTTAGTCTGGCATGTCTACTAAGTGTTTACAAGGTTTTGGTGAAGTCCATAGAAAAGTTTGCAATCCTATTGGTCCCTACCTGGAGTCTTAGCTTCAATCACTTTTCCACTGACATAACGTGCCTCTCCTGTGTCTTTTTTTTAATCAATATTTTCATAGAAAATAGATTTTATGAATTTAAGTTTACTTCAAGGTCTTACCATTTGCAATTGAAAAGAATGGCCAGATATTGCCTTAAGATACTGCTAACAGTTTCTCCTCTCATATATCTCGTTTTTGGAAGTGTCTTTTGGCTTCTTGATTCGTTTCAAATATGCATTTAGGTTTTTAAAGATCAATGTCGGTCATTATAGTCTGTCTTCTTAATTCCTGTTTTTTTGTTTTATTTTTTCTGTCAGGTTAATGTTTTCTTTTCTTATATTCTCTTACACTCACTAACCCCTTGCATTTTAGCGGCTTTATTGCCTTGCTTTAAATTACTACTAAGGCTTGTATGATACTTACAAGATGTTCTAAACATGTAAAATGAATTTTCTAACGCAGACATTTGTTAGCTTATCGTGCATTGATTAACTTCATTTAAATTCAGTAAGCGCTTGATTTGTAAAACTATATAAGACGCATTCAGTTCCTTTGTTATTCTCATTGTATAATGTACTAATCAATTTATCTAATCGAGTTACGATATACTTAATTACAAATACCATTAAACACTCTTTTGTTTAATAGATCTGCGGTAATTACGTCATCTGTTGCTGTCACATCTCGAGTACTTGTTCGTTGCGGATTTCTCATGAGGCTTTGTTGACGTAGTTATTTATTTAGTTATTTTTTTTTGTTTTTTGAAAGTTTAAATTTCCTTTACCAACATAAATTAATTTCCATGAGAGAACAACAATTGAACATAATTTACAAACAATGCAAAGGAAACAGCTGTTTACTCATCAACATTTCCCTTTAGATAATCACTAGTATCATAGCCCGGCGTTGCCCGTGCAACTCAGAACATTTTAGTAGGAGAAGATGCCAATGAGAGGAATAAATGGAAATCATTTATTGAAAGTTGGAAAGGAGAGCTGAGGCTGTTAGTAACCATTTTCAGCATTAAGAAGAAGGCATTGAATGCATGTTATTATAATATTCGAACGGAGTATAAAGCGTAGTTTAAGTGCCGGTAATACTTTTGTCTCCTAAGTGGGGTGGGAGTCCTGTGATCTGAAAATGAATAGAAAACATTTGCAGGAAGTGGACTTAGTAATAAATAAAATAGAAGTTTCTTGTTTTAAATGTAGGCAAAATAAAACTTAGAAAACTAAAGCTTTTTTTCGCTACATATTTCATGCAGCAAATCAACTGTCTGTAATTCTTGTGGCATTAATGTCTACATTTTTAAATATTCTACTGCAGAATGAAATGACAACCTATTGCGGGATAATCTTCTGCCCAGTAACACGTATGGCACTTAACTGACTGACTGACATGTATCACATCTAAGCTACATTTAGAAAATCATCTTAGAATCCCTGGAAACAAAGCGAAAAATTACTAAACCAAAACTGAGCAGTACGAAATGAGTTATCCCTAAACATAGACTGAAAGGACAAAAAATTAACTACCTAAGATAAAATAAAGGATTTGGTTAGAAACTGTCTTAAGGACTCCGACAACCAAGAATCTGAAGATAGCCATATAGCTCAACGAACGAAATTTTGTCATATTAACAACATTACATAGTTTAACCTAAAACCTAATTGGAGGTTATTCAAATGTGTGATTAAGTTCGATTAAGCTAAAATGAAATATCATTAAGTAAATATACATTCTTGAAACATTTTCTGTTTTCACAAAATGGTATAAAATGATGGAAATAAAAAGAAAAAGAATTATATTGAAATTCTCTAAATTGTATGCCCCAAATACATAAAAAATACATTTTGAATTCCTAGCAACTCCTGTTCGTGCCCATATGTAGTTTCATCATGGTAATAAAAAAAAACTATCCGATAAAGTCCCAATGGAAAAAAAAACTCGTTACACGATAATATTTTTCTCTCTGGCTTGTCCGGTAAGTTCATGGCAACTTTTAGTCGTTTATGTTCCAACACGTTAAAACGCGTCAAATTTATCGACAGATAGTACAAATTCCAGTTGAATTCCTTGCATTCACTTACGCGCAAATAGCCATGAAAAAAGTATTAATCCGCTCTTCCCTCTAGTTATGGGTTAAATAACAGGAAGGGTTAGATGACAACCAGTCTACCGCAGAAAGTAATGCCCCCCTACTTCGGGATAAACTTCTGCTCAGTCATGTCTCTTTCGAGACATGATCGCCCAAGCGTGTATCACGTACGCCACTTAACTGACTGATATGCTTATACTTCCGATTAGTGCACACTTCAAACTATCACTCGAGAAAGAAATTTTAACATTACTTAATTCGTGTCAATTTTGCATCCCTATGAAAATGGAAAATTATAACGAGGATTTTCGATACTTGATGTTTATTCTACCGTAAAGAATGTCTCGCATATATATATATATATATATATATATATACTGTGTATAGTGAAAGTGCTTTAGCTGACGGAACAGTATCGAAGTGGTTTTCTAAATTTAGAGTTGGTGCTTATTGTTATGGAGAACGCTTAGGTGAACAATCTCACTACAGATGACGACCAAATCAAGATATTTATTGAGAATAACCCGATTTACACAATGCGAAAATTGGTAGAAACATGAAATTTATCAACATCCCCTATCCCTGAGCACTTGGTGAATCTTGATCATTCATATCGCTACTATGTTTGGGTATCACATTATCTGGATGAAAAGAATTTACTGGATCGTATTTCTAGCTGTATTTTACTGTATAAACGCAATAAAAATGCTTGCTTTTTTTTTAAATGTTAACGGGTGATAGAAAATAAATACAAGAATTTACGACGGAAATATTCCTGAGATAAGCGACATAATTTTAGCCACTGCAAAAGCAGGCCTTCATCGTAAGTCGTACTGTGCATCTGGTGGGATTGGAAAGTAATCCTCTATTATGAGCTTTTGTTAAGTAACCAGTCAATTGATTCAGAAATGTAACGGTCGCAAATGGACAAATTAAAGGCAGCAATTAAAGAAAAACGCCCAGAACTGGCGAAGAGGAAAGGCGTTGTTTTCCATCAGGATAATGCCGGATCTCACGTTTATTTAGCGACCCAACAAAAATTGTTGAAGTACGCCCGGGATGTGTTACACCACCCGCCAAATTCATCAGACATCGCTTCTTCGGATTTTCATTTATTCAGGTCCTTGCAAAATAATCTCAATTGGAAAAGTCTTTTATTTTTTGCATGGCATAAAAAAACTCTTTCTATTATACTGAGGAACCAACAAAATTCGGGAAAGACGAAATCTTTAAGCTTGAAAAAAAAAATAGAGAAATATTGGGCAATAAAATGGTTAATATATATCCTCTGGAGTATAATAAATTTATTGGTGTATTTACTTTATATATATATATATATATATATATATATATATATATATAATTATTAAATTAATAAATATGCAAATAAGGGAGCACATATCTATAGTATTATTATACAGGTGTTAATAAAACAGTGCTCAATATATGAATAGAGTTTTATTTTATATATATTAATAAATATACATATTATCCTACGTCTATGTCATGACTTGGAGTTTCATGCGTTATGCAATCATTAGGTGCATATTTCACACTGGGAGTTTAATATATAATTCCCATGAATATCGAGTGAATTTAAATTCAAGTCTATTAAATTGTCAGTTTGAAATATGCACCTGATTATTGCATAACGCAAGATCAGTTTATTTCAAATAAAAAAAGCTGACAAACAATAAAACCTAGATTTTTTTTCCAGTTGATAGATTCGTCCGGAGAATATCATGTTGAAAGGAGTTATCATATAATATATTCACAAGTAAAAATATTTGACCGTTATAGTGTAGGGCTTCGGATTAAGATGTGAGCATACAGAATACGCTGTTTTCTAAGCTGCGCAGGAGTCGAAAAGTTATGATTGCTCCAAAATGGTGGATTAGGCACGAAGCCGGGAAATTCTCCTGACCTTAATCACGTCAAGAATATTGTAGCCATTACGAGGAATCAGGTTGAAAATCTCCTTTTGGACTTGTCCAAAATACAGCAGCTTTAACGGCAGTATTTGCTGCCGGTGAATTGGGAGCTTCAGCTTGGATTAAAAGGCGAACAACTAATGTACAATATCATCCTTCGTTCGTTTCTAAACCTGTAGGATTTTTTCGATATTTTGGAAGGAAGGAAATTAAAGCAATTATAATTCGTTAAATTGTGTTGAGCATAGTTTGACACAAGGACACAGTATACATGAGGATAGATCTTACTAGTCATGTAGAAAAGATTTGATATCCGATTACCAGAAAAATAATTGTCTACTTCAAACTGCCATTGGATACGATTTAATATTTGTAGGCGTTGAATTTTAAGAATACGAAGATGAGAATATCGAGGCATCACGCGTGACTTGAGGAAAATAGGAACAATAATGAAACTTATACGAAAGATACTGCTGAAATATTTGGTTAACAGAATGAGTATAAGGGACAGAATATTTAGTACGCACAGGAAATGGGGACTTCCGGCAGTTACGTTTTGAAACATTGGTTCTCGTACGATCAGCAAAGTTAAGCAATTCCTATGCTGCTCAGTATTCAGATGGGTAACTGCTTGTAGATACCATGTCTTGCAAGTTTGAGTGTGCGATGGTGAAATGTATACCACATTGGAATTTGAAATAAGGGTATCTAGCTCCTATTCCAGTAGATCTTGTCATATATACGCGCAACTACGATTAGGAATTATATGAATCCCCCTTTTTTTCAAGTCATGTTTTAATTACTAGGGTTTGTATCAGTAAACCATTATTGTTAGAAAAGAGTGGATGTGCGTTGTGGGGCAGTGGATATCAGCTTCAAACGACAAATCGGGGAGCCGAGTTCGAATTCCAGTTGACTTCCTTGTATTCACTTAAGAAGAAATACCCTTGGGAAAGGTATTAATTTCTCTCTTACCTCTAGTTATGTCAAATAATAGGACAGATTGTGTTCTATAGCCTTGACCGGCAACTAGTCTACCGTAGAAAGCAATGGCAAATCAGTCATGTCTCTTTCGAGACATGATCGCTCAAAGCGTGTATCACATATCGCACTTAACTGACTGATATTCACATATCGCTAAATTAACACTGCTCACGAGTCCTTTTGAACAGAAGTATAGGTTTACACCTTGTTTCCTATTTAGGCTTGTTTTTCCGGTTGCTTCTCATGAATTCTTATTATTTTAAACTCCCATTAACCTCTTACGTCTTAGTGGCATCAACATCTTGCATGAAGGAAATCAACATTTAAAAAATATGCGAAAAGGTCTTGCAATATAAAAGTATTTTCTGGTCATGAATAACCTGTAAAAATTTGATAATCCGTTAAAAAAAGAATCAGTCTTACAGTGCATAGAGAAATCAAGAGAAAGAGATAAAATTAGTAAGTATACACCTTAATGAGTTTGTGTTAATGGATGTCAGATCAGGAATAAAGAAAGGTGCTAAGAAGACAAAATTTACTTCTTAATATAGTAAGGAGAGAACATTTTAGTTAGCCATAAACATCCATCTCCAGAAATGGGTCCTTAAAAAGATAATAATGTTGTCTTTTTCGGAAACTATGGTCTTTTACGAAGAATTATTGAAATATTACCCATCAGGAACATGCCGTAAAAATTCTTACTTCGCAAACCAATCGATAGAATTTAAATAAACTGATTTGTTTGGGAAACACTTTGACAAAATAACTACCTCTCGATTTAATATCTTCAATTTAATTTGATTTTAATGAACATCATGACAAAAAATATATTTTAACAATGTTTTTTCTTATTAAAAACGACGAAAAAATTATGGTTTCTTACTCTTGTTAGTGCAATATACCATTGGTCATGCGTAAATATTTCTTTATAGAACGAAATTCCGACCTTTTTGAAGAGTTTAACTTTGTGACCGGTTTATAGCTTTCGCAAATGCAGGGTAAATTGGAAAATAGATTCTTGTATATATAATAAATTAAACAAAACTGATGCTAAAACCAATATTTTTTTTATTTCATTTTACCCCAAGCAAAGCAATACCGCCACTGATGTGCAGGAGGCTACATAAGAGAATTAAAGTTTTAGACAAGAGAATAGTGAAGAGAAAGACGAACCAGCTACAGGGAGTGAAAGAGAAAGGGCAAGAGAAGGATATGAACACGGTAGTGAAGACAGTTGAGAAAGTAGAGAGAAAGGAAAAGAAGATGATACAAGGGCGGATGTAGAAAGAACTGGAGCTAAGAAGATAAGAGATGGGAATTGACTTTGCATTTGAATTCCTGGAGGTTATAGTCGTCAGGAAAAAATTATATGGAAGGGAGTTCTACAGGCGGGAAGCGCGAGAAAAGAAGGTAGTGGAGTAGAATTATCGCCTGCATTTGGTTTGTCTAAGGGGGAGACCAAATAAACATTTATTTAAATCATTTATTTGTTTTAAAAAATGGGAGTATTTTGTATGTTAATAAAATATTTAATTTTTCAAAACGCACCCTAGTAAAACCAATTGTAACTTTTACCGAATTACCTATTTGCACTTTTCCCCAAAATAAAACCATACGTATAGTAATTCCCTCGACTCTATCTCTAGTAGTTAATATATACATTCGTTTATATCTAAGGCATCTAACCATGCTTAAACTCTCTTCTTCCTTATAGATTTCATATGGCTGGGTAAACATCACCTAACCACAAAGATGGTTTGAAATCATTTTTTGTTCGGGCAAGACACGTTAGATTTAAAATGAAAATAGTGGAGTGTCTAAACATTTAATGACACGCTGTATGCAGTATCGGCTATAAGGCAAGTTGTTGTTCAAGTGGAAAAGTAGCCTTGCTGGTCATTAGTCAAGTCACATAATCTCAAGTATTCAATTCACGATTGATAATGAGTATGGAAAATACGATGGCCCAGGGGTATAGCCGTCAAGAAGAGAAAAGATGGAGAGAAGGGACCAGTAATATGTTAATTGAAGCTAGAAAGAGAGTAAAAGCGAAAAATAAAGGAACCATGAAAGTCATTGATAAATGTAGACGATAAGATACCAGTCATAAGAGACCGGAATATTTGTTAAGAGACAATAAAAAGAAAATAAGAAAGAGACTGATAAACTGTGACAGAGAATTTTAAGTAGAGATGAATAAATAAAAACAAGGATAAAGGACTATATAAGGAAGAAAAGAGAGAAAGGTAAACGTGTATAAGAGAGGAGACAATGAAAATGCTAAGGATAAAAAAGAAAACAAAGAAGAAAACGAAATAAGTGAAAAGAGTAAAGTACTAAACGAAGACGAAGAAGACGAATAGGAAAAGACGGGGTAAACGTTAAACGGAAAACGACGAATCATAATAATACGGAAGATGAAGAAAAAGAAAAAACAATTTAAATATAAAATGGGCCAAAGAAAGGAACGAACCAAAAAAATAGATTTACTGAAACTTTTAAGAACTCTGGAAAATTTTCTACACTTCCAGCAGACATTTCCGTTACTGCTTTTTTTATCTAAGCATAACGTGTCTTTATCGATGTGTGTATGGATCGTGTTCGCTGATGGTCTATTTTTCCCTCCATTCACAAATGGCTGCATGTAAAATCTTAGTGTTTTAATTCGGCCATGTCATTTTCGTCAAACGTTTTTGGGAAATAATTTTGTTTAAGTTTCTGCATTATGAGAACAGTGAAAAATGACCCCAAATGTAAAATCTATTGTTTTTTTTATTTGTTTTTCTTTGTTTTATTTTTGTTTCGTTTTTTTTTTATGAATGTCTTAGTTACCATTCCGCTCGCCCATAATGCGGTGGGGGAGTCTGGTCTACCCTATAAAGTTTAATCATAATCACACTTATTGATAATCTTTGGGCAATGTCACCGGAATTCACCTATTTTTTATATGTATAGATTTTTATAGAAATAATATGAATTACATGTTCCTTTCCTTTTATTTAAGTTTCCTTGACTTTAATGTTTTGAAATACTTTTGTCATAGCCCTGAATGTATATCCACCTTACATTTCATTGCAAGTGACACTAAGTTAAAACTATTTTTGCGAATATATATATATATATATATATTGGGTTATCCGGAATGTTCCGGCCGATTTTAAAGGAAATTATAACACAAAACAATATTTTGCCATCATATATTTATTCAATTAAATATGAACCATTTTGATGCACAGCCATTTTCTATTATCTTTTTCAACTTAAAGTCAATACCATGTTCATATCTCCACATTACCTCCCTGAATGCAGGTACTCGATGAACACTTGAACTCTGAACATCTGTATATAATTTCTTTATTTCATGGATATGACGAGCTCCTTTAAGCGGGGTTAATAGTCGTCTTAAAAATAGTATCTTGAACAAAAATTACCCCTGGACGGTCATGAATAAAATGCAAAAATGACTAAAACATCCTCCTCAATGCTTACAAACAAATATCTATACTAGATCGGTTTTCACTCGAGTCAACAACGGCCACGTCTCTCAAAGAAAATAAAATAAAACGAAAGCAAACAAAATATACACTCGAGAGTACCAATGTCTTACATCCGTTTTCACCGCTCTCAAAAATTCACAAAAGACATCACAGATATCATATACAAAATATGGAGAATTATGATAGGAACTCGAATAACACACTATCTCAACAAAACAGGTTTGCCAATGTCCACAAGAACATCGTGCAAAATAAAAAAAAAATTCTCAAATGCAGAAACAGATAAGATAAAACGAAATATCAGACAGAATGCAATAACCCATTACTCAAACAATCAGGATGGAGAGTGAAAATAAAAAAAATAAAATAAACGAGTTACGAAATAATAATCTCCCACGAAATAAGACTGAAGTATTTGCCTGTGTCATAAATTGTACTTAGTCATATTATGTCACTGAAAATGCGTCAAACGACATTAGGCAGTGTTCTTAAAAACAACAGAAGTGAAGTTTATAAAGCGAAAAGCCAAATAATTTGTTCGCGATTTGTGTATTGCATAAATTTATAATTCTGAACTGCAAACGTTGTTAACGGACTAATAACTGGAGAACAGAACAGAAGCAAATAATGTCATATACGCAACAGATTTCATAAAGGTTTTATTTCTGCTGTTAGCTTATAAAATGATTTGATTAGAATTCTTGTTGGGTTTGGTATTTTCAATCTTGTTAATTTTAAAGATTTAAGATCTGATTGTTATTATAAAAGTAGTATTTCTCAATAAGCAGACCAATATTTGTTAGGTTAAAAAGGAATTGAGAGCTTTCTAAATTTTTAATTTGAGAAGTATTATCATCGGTCAACAATACAGAAAACAAATATTTTTTTTCTACAATTGAGGCATTTCTGTACACCAAAAATGTTCCAAAGCCAAGAGAAGTAGGGTCACTTTCAGATTTAGACCCATCAAATTAACTAAAAAACTGTTTGGTGTCTCTTTTAATTTTTTTTTTCTTTGACAGATAGGTCACTACATATAAATTGATCATATCTGTCCAAATGAAATGTACTTCCTCTTCTCTCAGTAAAATCATTTTTCCATAGAACAGATGTATTGCCGGAGAGTTTCATATATTCGAAAATATCAATTATTGTAGGGAAATAAGTAGATATCTCATCACAACGTAGTTTACAGTAACGCATTTGGTAGTATGCCACACTTTTATATCCTTTCTTTAAACTTTCTTTTGGAAGCAAAACAATGTTATACCGAAATCACGCACGAGGCGCTGTCAATTCCAACTGCCTGAATATCCGACGAGGAATCATTCAAGGAGACTGCCTGTCACCCCTCTGTTTTATGTGTCCTTAATACCTTTTACACATGAACTAATCAATAATCAATAATAAAAAAATAAAAAATATAAGTGATGAACACGAAAAGAACATTTAATGAAAAATACGACAGAAAAATCTTTCTTTCCTCTCCTCGAATTTCTTCTACTTCGTAATCTTCCAAAATTAGATAACCTGAGTTGCACTCGAAAGAAAGAAGAGAAATATAATGATGGTGGGTTTTTAAAATTATATAATTAAAATGTAAAACTTTTTGGGAAAGAGTTATTGGAAAACTATTAAAATAGATATTAAAAAAGATATAACTAAAGTTTTTTAAAGGAACTGAAATCTGAAACAGAAAGAAAACTGATTTGCGGTTGATATGTTTTAAGTTTTTTTTTTTTGCAAAGGGAGCCAATGCTCACACTGGATAAAAAGCAAGCAATTTACATAAAAATTTCTATTAAATAAAAAGTAAAATAAAACAGATTTTGATTGTGAGAAATAAAATTACTAAACTATATTATTTGGTGGCATTTATTAAATTTGGTCTATGCACAGGACGGGGCGGATGTGGGTTCTGATGCAGTAAATATCAACTTGGAATGAGAATTTTGTTAGCCGATTTAGAATTTCAGTTGAATTCGTTGCATTCACTTACGCACAAATACCCGCGGGAAAGGTATTAAGCGGTTTTCTTTTCAGCTAGCGGTTAAATATCAAGACAGATTAGTTTCAATAGCCTTGTTTGGCAACCAGTCTACCACAGACAATAATCGCACCTACTAATATAAAATATTCCCAGTTAGTCAAGTCTCTTTTGCGACATGATTGCTTAAGCAAGGATTACGTTATAACACTTAACAGCCTGATACAACGGTGCATCACATAAAAGATAGGAAAATATTCCGCAGATGTAATAACAGTAAATGATAGACATTCTTCATCTCTCTATTTATTGTGTCTCTTTGGAAAGTGGGCTCTCATGATTTTCCACTACTTAGTAGCAGTTGTCGTTTTCCTAAACATTTTAATCACTTTTCTACCAACCATATACGCATATTCGTTAGATAGGTTACGCGCTGCTTTCTTCTAACACTCTTGCCTTCAATCCTGTAAGTAAGAAATTAACTCATTCCATTTTTCTCATTGTTTTCCCAGGGAATTTCAAATTCATCTTTCTATTTATAACTATAAACCTGTTTTACTTTCACTTTTACTCGTGCAATATAATTTTTGCTACGAATGCGCGTTGTGGCACAGTGGATATTAACTCAGAACGAGGATTTGGCGAGCCAAGCTCGAATTTACGCTAAATTCGTTGCATTCATGTACGCGCAACCAACCTTAGAATATGCATAAATCCGTCGCTTTTCCATCTAGCTATGAGTTGAATAGTAGAATGTATAGTATAACTTTTGTCTAGCAGCCAGAAAGTAACGGCTACCCACTGCGGGAATATCTTCTGCGTAGGTATTCATATCTTTTAAAACTATATATATATATATATATATATTCAGATACTTTAATCCAAGCGGAAAAAGCAGGAAGCTAAATTCCAAAAACCTGATCCTAATTAATATTTAAAATTTTATTATAATATTAAAAAATGATACAGGAAGAGAGCTCCATGTAATAAAATATTACAGAGCAAATATAAATTAAAATAGGATTAATTCAAGGATGTTGAATGACCATTTCGATATGAAAATCCCCCTCCTTGAATTAATCCTATTTTAATATATATATATATATATATATATATATATATATATATATATATACAAGTATATAATTTTTAGTAATCAAAGAAGATTAAACTCGTCTTAAATGTCCAAGAAACTGAAATTTGATATTAATTAAATTTACTACCAAAACATGTTTAGTAAGTCATAAGAATATAATTGTGGCTCATAGAACGAAGATCGATTCATTATTTTCCAACATTAATGCTTTAAAAATATCTAAATCAAGCGACCAGATTATTCTGTGCATATCTACAGTAATATTAAAATTCTCATGAATATTTTTTCGTTTTTATTCACTGTTAGTAGGCTGGAATATTTTTTCAGTGCTACGAGTTTTTCAGACATTTAATTTAAATTATTATAGGTATATATTTCGTTCTTAATGTTCATGGCATATATTTCTGAGAGTTCATTTTTGTTTTTGTAGGATTAAAATATGAAAAAATATTGACTTTGAATATTTCAATTAAAGACCATAATTTAAAAAGAATATATAAAATTAAAATATGTTCAAAATTAGGTTTCAATTTATATTCATTATGATCTTTAGAACTATTTCTGATTATACTGGTATCTTCTTTCACCGTTTGTTTTTCAAATTTTAAGCAATAAACAATAAGTTTACTGTGATTTTTGTGTAAATTATTTCCCCTAATTAATGCATCCAATCTTTATTTTACAGGCTTAGAGTTTAAGCATATATTAGGAATAATATTATAATTACTGATGTTTTTAGATAATGAATACAGGTATTCATAAAACTATTTTAATAATACGGAAAATTAAACTTGCTACTTCCTGAATATTAGATAAAAACATCTCCATAAATGTAACGGAAGCATAAATGTATATCGAATTGCGCACATAACAAATTTCAGTAGCTACTTTCCCATCGTCGAAATGTGGCCTCCCTCTGTCTCTTCTATAAATACTTTCATGGCTTTTGCTCGGATGAGCTTAAGTCACTGATGCCTCCTCAACAGGTGTTTACCCGTGCAACCAGACTGGCAACTGGGTTCCACCCATTCACAGTCAGGTTAGCCAAACGCAGACGACAATTCTACTCCTGCAGCTTCCTCTCTCGCACTTCCCGCCTGTGGAACTCACTCCCGTATTCTTGCTTTCCTGACGGCTACGACCTCCAGAAATTTAAAAGCAAAGTTAATACTCACCTACTAACCACTGGACTCTAGCTCTCTCCCCTTCCCTGTATAATCTTCACGTTCTATCCGCCCATGTATCTGTCATTGCACCTGCTTTCTCAGCTTTCTATTGTTCCTTTCTAACTAGCTTGTACTCCTCACTCTTTTATAATTAATCTTTCTACATTTGTGTAACCCCCTGCACATCAGTGGCGTTTCTGCCTTGCTCGGGGTGAAATGATTAAAAATAAAAAATGCCTTGTGCTTGAAAATGTCTTCATATACCTGAATGCATATACATTTACATCGTGCTATAGGTCATCTCGTTCGACAGGTGGTGATATTTTACGTAAATATGTATGAGCAGGGGTATTTAGATATAACTGTACGTTTGAAACTTCGTTGATTATAATGGCTATGATGCGTGTGATATGAATGGAACTGAAGGAGATGGGAAGTGAAGATTATGAACGTAGATAAATATCGACATTTGATTTGAAGAGGTTAGGCGTGTAGTTTTTAAGGATTCATCTATACGGAGGTATTATCCATAAATTCTTGGGAAGAAGATATTTAAGTGTAATATTCTCTTCATGTTCGGAATACGGAGGAAATGAGCGTGGAATAATATGGTGTGTCCTAAAGATGCTGACACAATAGCTGCTTCGATTTACCGATCCAGAAAGTATCTGCCTACCCCTGCCCACTCCCTATATGATCTATTTTTATAGCATCCAGATCAGACCAAATGAAGGAATACTGACACCATCTTAATCGGAGTCACCTGTGCTTCTCTTTCTAGCCTTGATAGATTTCAGAAGCTTTTGCGCAACCTTTCGGGTGATGAATTGTTTTTTTTTTATTATTATCGGATTCTTTGCCATGGACGAAACCTTGCGAGCTTCTCTCTAATCTGTCCATATTTGTGAGATGAGGTATTGTAATTATTTCCATTATTCGGACTGTTTTAATCTTTGTTGGCATTTCGATCGTTTTAAGCTCCTACTTTCTTCAAGTGATTGAAATACAGAATTTAATCCATCACTTCTTTCAATGGGAAGATTGTTCTCGTTCCATTTGTCATATCACTTCCGGATGTCTCGGTTATTTCCATTAAACTCAGCTCTCTAAGATTTTTGTTCACCACCGCACTAGTCAGGTATTTAAACTCGCATCAAAGATGACAAAATTCCGTACAATGTAAATAAAATAAATTCTCTCCAATTTATGACAGATAACAGGGTTAAATTAAATACATTATTCTACCCGCTTAAACTTTTACAGTTTAAAGCTAAAATACAACGTACACTGAGGCAAGTCCTCATCATTAGGTTCATATTCCGTTGATGGGGCAGATGTTTTATTTACGTAGCGTCTTCCTCAAAACTGTTGCATCAGAGAATTAATTCTAGGGGGTTAGTACCTCAATTACTACAATCTTAACATCTTCATATCACCAGTCAGCATTTATCCATACTACATATCTTAATAGCATACACTCCTAGATCGCTACCTGTACTATCTAATAGGAACCTTATTTACTAAATGTGGATGCGCGTTGTGGTGCAGTGAATATCGACTCGGAACCATAACTCGACGAGTCGAATTCGAATTCCATTTTAATTCCTCGCATTCACTTATGCACAAATACCCTTGAGAAAGATATTAATCCGTCTCTTCCATCCGGTTATGGGTTAAATAATAGGAAGATTGGGTTTTATAGCCTTGGCTGGCAACCAGTCTACCAAAGAAAGCAATGGCAAACTACTGCTGAATAATCTTCTGCCCAGTCAGTCATATTTCTTTCGAGACGTGATCGTCCGAAGCGTGTATCCGTATGGAACTTAAATGACTGATTTAGTAATCCTTTAAGGTAAGTGGATAATTAGGGTATCCGTTGAGTATTAGTAACACAAACAAGGATGTGTTGCTACGAAAATAGCAATAGTAACAGTCTTGTGAGATTGGGCATATGATAATTATGATGTAGAGTGAAAAATATGTCTTCACAAACAACAACTCCTCAAAGTTGAACGAGCGGTGTCAGAGCACCCAGAGTGAGCGAATTTTAAAAAAGCAAAAATGACGAATTGCTACTTATGACTGATATGCCACTTCTAAAATAACCTAGATTCATTCCGCCAAATTAGACTATTGAAGAGAAAGTATTTTCATAGATTCCAAATATATCCATATTGGTCAATTCCAGCACAATCTGACAATCCTGAATAGGGTTTAAATGGCGATTCAGTATATCAAGAGAAAAAGAGGAGATAGTTTATACTAAACTTAAAACCTGCAAATATGGCACTGAACAATAGTCAGGTTGATTCAAATTAACTTCTGAGCTTATTTTTCATTATTACGTGATGATAAAGGGGCACTTCTGTCTATCTATATTCATATATAACTCCCTCTCCTTATCTATCTCATTTTGTTCATTATCAATTTATCTCAGTCAGAAAATCTATCTATCTATCTATCTATCCATCCAGGCTCATTGCTGTATATTCAACACACAGAAGACACATTTGTAGTTCATACTGAGTGAAACTATCTTACAGTTTCTAGATAGAGAATATTGGAAATGATCGCAGTAAGCCTGTACGCATGTGACATCGTTCTAGGACAACTACTGTTGCTACAGAATAGTTACATCTACACAGTTTCCTGCGCAATTTCTGGGATACCACATATTCATATTTGAAGCTTCATTTCACTCTGATAACAGCAAGAAATCATCTTCCTGATAAATCATCCATAGTCAGATTGGAGCACGTTTCTCATGGAATTAAATCTAACCTCTCAGTCTCCCGCCCATATTTAATCTAAATAACTTATAAGTATATGTCTATAAATCTCATATAAAGCAATGTATCTATTTACGCTATTTACATTGTCCTGAATTTTGGTTGAATTAAGCCGGTGACTCAACCCAAAGAGTTGCGAGTTCAGTACTTGACGACAGCGGAGGTGGAGAAAATTGAAAAGTTTATTCACAAATGGAAATAAGTGAAAAGTGGGATATCCAGAAGAGGCATTGCACGTGATACAAAAAAAATTGACTACGGAGGAGAAAATAAAAGTTTCGGTTTCAAGTTCAAATCATCTGAAGAGGGTCAAAGCGTGCAACAGAAGAAACATTGTCAATATGACATCAAAGATGAGGACATCATTCCGAACAATGTAAATAATGTAAGTAACATAGAAGTAATGAATAAATTTGAAAAAATATTAGAAAATATATGTTCCTCTAAAGAATTGCCGGCAGTTTTTCGCGCCCTTGCCATGTATCAAACGAAAATATATTGGTTAAATATATAGCGCTTTCTACGCCATGATGGGTATTAGGTTCAGGGAAGTAATCGCATAAAAATCTAGTTTATTTTGCAAGAGTTGCATCCGAGAAAGATGATGCGAATGAAATCAAAAGAGATTTTCAATAATCTTTGTCATGTTTTTTTAAAGGAGAAATAGAAAAGAAAAGAAGTGACTAAAAGAACGAGATAAAAAATAAGTTAAATTAGAGAAAATATTGATAATACGAGTCCCTGTAGAATGACAAATGAAAAGCAAAAGAATACACGTCTGAAAGGATAAAAAATAATGGCGGCATTAAAGAAAGAATCACTGATCTGGTTGATTTCTCCATAAAGGCTCAGCAAGCATGAAATAATTTTAACATTTGCCTCAAGGTTAGATAACATAATCTCGAATAAGTCTGCTTGATAGCAAGTTCCTCTCGTCTTATATGCTTCTTTTTTTCAACTTCATCTTCTTCTTACTGTTATTATTATTATAGGTGCCGTGTCCATTCAGAACGTGGGCCTCATGACACTCCACAGCTTTCTTTTTGCCTTTAGAAAAAAGCATGTATTTTTGTCATATCACGTACCTGATCTTCCAACCATTTACATAATATATGTAATTCATGAGCTGTTTTATCTGTCTCTTGCCATCAGTAAATCCTGTGAGTGTCAAATTCTCTAAGTTTCCTTGCCTCAATATTTGTCCTAAAATTATTAACTGTCAATTTCTAATGTTACCTACAGGGGTGCTTTTACTTTTCAGTTTCCTTAAATCTTTCTCGTTACTCACATGTTTATTACAAGCGATTATCAGCATGCTTCTGTAGAAACCCATCTCAGTTGCCTGCAGTTTTCATTTGTAACTAGTTTGAATGATGTTACATACAGAATTGTAGTGAAAAACTATATTATACCTTTTCGTGCTCCTCGCCCCCAGTTGTACAGTCCTGCAATCTTTAGTAATCAGTGGTGATCAAACTCGTGCAAATGCTCAAGAGAAGTGATAGCTGACGATAAATTTGTGACAGAAACCAGGGATTTTTTTTAATTACATTTAGTTTTAAGTCAAGTTTAGCATGTCATAAGAATATAATTGAGGCTTATACAGTGAACACCAGATTCGCAATTCTCCAAGATAAGTTATTAAAATTATTCAAATCGAGTTACCGGAATTCTATTTACATAAAAGAAATATCAAAAAGATATTTGTTTTACTCTCCGTTAGTACTGTGGGGCGTTATCATAAAAGTAGTACACTGATGTTATCAAACATACCATTTAAATGGCGATCATGTCTCTTTCCAGACATTACTAAGCATAACATCTTCCCGCAGCAGGTTGCTATTGTTTTGTGGTAGACTGGATGCCAACCAAGAAAATACTCAATCTTCCCTGCTATTAAACCTAAAGATTGAAAGTAGCAGAGACGAATTAATATATTTCACCGACGTACTTGCTTTTAAGAGAATTAAAAGAATTTATCGGGAATTTAAAATCGGTTCTCCGATTTCTCGTTCTATGTTCAAATATTTACCATTAAATATCCAACTAAAGCATCGCAAATGAGATATATTATAAATAATGCTCAGCTCTATATTTTGTAATGTATGAAATTACATGACAATAACTAAACCTATCTTCAGGTCGTGGTCTCTTGTAATAGTATGTGAAAAATAACTGAAGGAAGGAAAAATAACGAATGCTGTTTATCAACGTAACCACAATAAACATAGTGACACGAAGTGACTGCAAATAGTGGCTCATGGATTAATGGTTAAACTTATAAATGATGAATCTTTTAACTAACCCATGATGTGTATAGTATACCAAACAAAGAATTTTTTGCTGCTGAAATAGAGCTTGCTGACTTACGCCAATATGGAAACCATCATTTCCCTTGACGAGCCCAAATTCTAGTGGCCATAAATTAGAAAAACCCAAAGAGAATAGCAGTAGGCTATTGCGAAAAACTGTAGCTGTTCAATAAGTTATATAGCAATCCATTCAAAAATATATAATTAATCAGTAAATACATTGTCACAATATAAAAATGTATGAAAAGAAGAATCAGCAATATTATTGGTACTGATCTGGCGGCTCAACTCCAGTTACTTACCCCACCACCGTAAGATTGCATCCCTGGTTCTTTTTTTTTTATAAATATTTTATGGTAATTGTTCGGATGAACTGTCCGCTATGGTACCTAGGCTTTATGAATTTAACCGGAGTACTAGGCTGATGTCAAGATCTCATCATTTTACAGTTGGACTGCGTATATTTCACGGTAAACTCTATGCTAACATTTTCATTTCTCGAGCTTCTTGTTTGTGGAAATCCCTCCCAGCTCCATGCCTTCCAGCCAACTTAAATCTGCACAAATTCAAATGCCATGTCAGTTGCTATATACTGTCCACCTGATTTAAAATTTCCTTCTCATTATTAATGTTTCTGTTCCTAAATCTTCAACACCCTAGAACCCCTTGTGCTTTCGTACATGCTTTTTTACGTTCTTACATGGAATTATATCGATTTTAAAAAGGAATAGAAATCATGACTACCAGAAGTGGCATCGCAAATAGAATGAAAATAATATACCCCAAAGACCGTAATAAAGGGTTCGGTTAGAAATTCCTATCACTTGGAGAAGACCGGAGCGTAAAACTTCAAACAAAAATGAAGGCAATAGTTCGAAGAATGTAGTCTTGCCAATTAACCTATATTAGGTGGAGAAAATATTGATTCATACCATTCCTTAGAGACTTTGCGTTTAAGTGAATATAACGGATTCAACGGGAACAGGAACACAGCTTTCTGTTTAACAATTCTAGTTCGAGATCTATTATACCACCGGCACATACAATCTTACAGCACCGGTTATTCTAGGGGGTCACCCATCTAAGTTCTGATCAGGCTAGACTTTTTTTTTGTTTTTTGTTTTTTTTAATTTCGGTGATTCTACGGTAACCGGTCATTCAACGTGATGTGGTCGTATGCACTTATTCTTCCTGAATACACTCATTAAATTTGTAACTTTTCTAATATTTAACTCTTTTATGGGTGAATATTTTTACGACAGTCAAGACTGAATAGCAAAAGTATAACCCTTTAAACTCTTAGTGAATTATTATGATTATCGTAGATAATCGCGATTATCATAGATTATCATGATTATAGGTCACCGATTTTGCCAATCGACAAGTCGGCAGTTTAGTTCACCTTCCATACTCCGGCTGGTCCATACAAAATACATTGCCTTCGATCGGCTGCTTTAACTCGATATATTAGTCGCTGTGTGGTTCTGTCTCTTCTAATTGGTGAGTCTGATATTGTGCAGCCTTCGGCAAGGGGCGAAGCAGAGTATAGTGAGTCAAATGGTCGGAACATTTCACTGCTTGACCCGGTAAAAATAGGCGCCAGCCATCATCCATCACCACCATTTCAATTGTTATAAATCTAGTCTGACGCCATTTTACCCGACATTATTTTCATGAAGCAAAAGAAAATTCTTCACTTATATTTACCCTCTGTATTCTATTGCCAAACTTCAACAAAACGACACAAACGAGATTGCTATAATAAAATTAGTGAACGTTGTTAATCATTAATATCCCATTATTCTAGCGTTCGTTTTTCCTTTATTTTATCAATGTTTTTTTTTATTGTTTTCATCAACGATATTTAAAAAAATAATTATATTTCTCATTCTAATGTTAATAGTAATGAGCAGAAATATAAAGGATCTCGCCTGAGAAAATATAGAATATTAAAATGTGTATCATAGCAATAATAACCAAACTGAAAATGTGTTGACAATATTAGAATCAAAATGGATTCGATTAAAGATCTCAAGTCTCAATAAAAAGTAAATCTTGAAAAGAGCGTTAAATATACGAGTAGTTGTGTACTTTAGTTTTGGTATCGACAGGTTTTAATTGAAATGAAACGATATAAGGAAATATCATATATACTGAGACAAGTAAGAAAGTTTAACTTAGAATTACGTCAAGGCTATGACGATAAACTGCATCCGACAGCAAAGCTTCTGTCTGGGAGGCTTCGAAGATCATAGAATCACCTTTTAATTGTTTTTATCCCCAGGTTCACACAGACTCAAGCTGTTAGTACCTGCTAGAGTTCCAACTGTAGGAAAATATTGAAATCCTGAAACTGGAGTTGAATCACTGTGAACGTAAAAATAAATACACTTGAGGTTGTTTACCCATCTGAGCACTGACCAGGTTCGATGTTAATTAAATTTGGTTATCTTACAGGAAACGTTGTTTCAGCGTAATGTGGCTGTAAGCCTCCACGGAGGGGAACGATTCCCACTTTTTTCTAGAATCAAAAGTAGCCGAAAAATATCTTGTGCAGACAACATTATCCCCAAATCTTCTGCTTCTTGAAATAAATTCTAGCTGGTTGGTTCTGGCTGTTTCTCACCAATATCTGCTTATACAAAGCAAACAACAAACAATATCCTTCCAACTTGTCTTTTATCTTCCACTGATATAAAATAATTCAATCATCATAATCATTCTGAGTGTATCTCTTAGCTATTTGAATAACTTACGAGCTTTATACTGGGTCAAATTAAAAAAAATATCCAAATATATGTCGAAAGGCGAGACAAGGGTTTACTTAAAGGGGTGTGGGAGTACATGCTGAAAAGCATTACTAGTGTTCATGAACGTCTAAAATATATTTCTTCTATTTTCTTTTTTAACAAATTGTAAAATTTATTAACAAAGACGTTCCGCTATCTAATGTTTCTGATTTCTTTTTTTCCTTTTGCTTTCTTACTTTACGTAGCTTTATATCCTCCCGTTATTTGCCAACATTTACTTCTTTATTGATTCGTTTACTTTCTACTTCATCGCATTTGCGGATGCGAGATAGTATTACATCTACAGTTTTTACTGTTACAGATAAAGCATTTGTGTATTTAACCGTATGAAAAGTGGGACACTGCAATCCAAAGACGCATTGGCATGGCCAAGGACACATTTTAAAAGCTAAGCAGATTATTGACAGACAGGAAGATCTCATTAAAAACAAAGAAAAGAGTGCTAGACTTTTATGTGATATCTGAACTCCTATGATAGCAAATGTTAGACTATATCTTCAAAGATACAAAGGCTCGAAGCAACAGAAATTTGGTTCTACAGAAAGATGCTGAGGATACCATCGACCGAACAAATGTGCAAGTGCAAGATGTGGGAGAGGATAAAAACGAGAAGAAAACTTAAAATTAGTATCAGAATGAGACAGCAGAGGCATCTGGTACACGTAATGAGGAAGTAGTTTTGAAGAATTTAATACACACACGATGGATAGAAAGGAGAGACAAGAGAAAGTAGCTCGAAACATGTTTTATAGGCATGAGCAAATGGATGGCAGAGCTGGGCTTCTTAGAGTTACCAAAAAGAAGAATATTTTGAGGGACAAAAGAAGAGCATGTGAAATCCTTGATCGCCTAGGTCCTGAAGGGAGACGGCACACGAAAACGAAGACGATGTAACCGCAACTGTCATTAATAATCATCAAAATCAGCATTACAACTGAGTGCTGAAAATTAGTGCACCATAATTAGTGACACGACCCTCAAATTCCACTCAGTTTGTATTTTTATCTGGTTATTTAACATTTTTTCAAAGTGATGTTTCGCTCCCTCCGTTATAATTCCCAGAGCCATTAAGCAGCTATAAACACATTCACGAAGATATATTTTCTTCACAATGGCGTTCTCTTGAACAGTCTTTCTTGAGTGAATAACAAGTACTATTTTCATTAATTTTTTTATGCAGAATGTCTGTTTCAGTCATTGAGCGAGTGAAATCTACGAGTTTTGAAGACAATAATAACCTTGTGGAATCACATTATAGAATAAAAAAGAACGAGCAGTATTCAGTAAGAGAAACCAACTTACCTTTCAGCAGCATCAACAGGTAAAAGTGAATATCCGATGCAATGCTTAAACTAATGAAATAATCAAGATGTGATATTTCCCGTAATTTAAAATAAAAAGTTAAAAAGAAAAACCCCATTAATACTAGAGAGAAAGATAGCAGATGCTTTACCTTAAAAAAAATTGTAATAGAAATGTTTTAACATGATGTCAGAATTGCATTGGCGGAGACTTTCGGTTTTGTTCGTATTATTATTAATTCCTTGGATTTCTGTTGTATACACATTTCTGTCCGAGTCCCTATGAGAAACCTAATTTCAGAAATGGCTTCATGATATATTACACTAACCATTGAAAAAAAAAATTAATTAATGTATAAAAAAACCTAATATCACACGTATAGACACACTCACAGTCATGCCTATTACAGCATCATTGTTATTATTATCATTATTATTTATATCTTAAGTCTAAATTATAGATGTGCTGACCAGACGATGATGGCCAAATATCAGCTTATTCTCACAGCATATAGACACTACTCTTTCCTTAGTAACTGAGCTGTTCCAAAAAAATTTTATCATGGTAAATTTTTGGATTTGCCAGATGATGGGATCTCTATATTTTCGCCTTCTCTGCATTCATTAATCTCATCTCAAATTGTTGCAACGCCTATCTGGATCCATCCATGACTGCTCTGTCACACAAGTCTGATGTCAGCGGGATTGATGAAGCGCTTGTCAACCAAGGTAATTAGACACCAATAGCTTCACTTACTCATCCTCGATTAGATATATCCTCCATTGAACATTAAGAGAAAATTATTGGATGACGAGTGATGCACAATACAGGACGCTGAGTTAGACACAATACAGACATTGCTATGTTGCAATAGTTGCAAGACTGTTGGAATATGCTTTTGTAAGATATCGTTTGGTATTTTTGAAAATGCATGTATGAAACTGTAGAAGAATGACTTATTTCGCAATGGGATAGCGTGCAGAAAGATGCCTATCACATTTGATTACGTCTCTGACATTCATCAATGATCTTCCTGGGGTCATCAGTCCCAGAGTAGGTATTTATACAGAGGACACGACTATTAACACTTGCCTCAATAGCAAATCCATTAGTGCTGACAAATTATACCTGTTTGTTACTCTTGAAAAAGACCTCCAATCAGTGGTTAACTAGGACAGAAAATGGTTGGTAATTTTTAATGCCTATATAAAATATTCTATATTTAACCACCATAAAAACATTTTGCGCACTCTCAGCGTGACTGATGCTAGCCTCCTTAAAAAAAAAATACACTGCGACACCTTGGTCTCATTTTTTCAACCTATCTATAATGGAAAGACTAGATCGAATCTATAGCTGCATTTACGGCTAGGAAAGTAGGGTTACTGTGTTGCGCCAGAAATTGTATCTCGTCAGAATCCACCTTGAACATTTATAAATCTACCATTTTCCTCAATCCTGTTTATACTCAGTTATTTCTCTCAATTTTATTTTCTGTAATCCCCTGCGTACTAGTCAAATTCCCGCCTTCATTTGGGTGGAATTAGTAAAATAACAAACAAAAAAACTGACAAACATTCTGAAACATTATATTTAGAAGTTTTCGTAGCCAAGGATCCAGATACAAATTAGAATAGTAGAATCATTGAGAATTTGTCAAAGTCTCTCGAACAAAAAAAAACTTAAACTTTATGTCAGAGAGCTATGACATAAAACAGTTAAAAATACAAAGAAACAATACCTCTGTTTCAAAAACAATGTGTAAGTTACAATACATGCATAGATTTCAACATATAAGAAAACTTGGTTTAACTGGAAGAGAGATAATTTGTAACAAATCTTCTTCAGACGAATAAAAAGAAGTTTTAAGTAAATACACTTTAATAGAAACGGGTAAATGAAAAAAAGTATATTATGAACTGATTTATTTAGCCGATATAGCGAGAATAATCCGAGATAAACACATGGAAAGTACTCTTTATATTTTCAGCGCACGAAGCAATTGTGCTACAGGAGCAAAGAGACTTCTGAGAGTGATCGAGAAATTATACTATGATCTATTATTTGTGGACACAAAATTAATACAAAATAACCAGATCTCGCCGTAATGATATTACGCACAAAAAGGGTTAGAACATCTAAACAAGATCATTACTGACTTTGTTCAGAGTGTTGTTTCCACGTTTTTTTTTTCTTGTTTTTTTTTGTTTTTTTTTGTTTTTTGCCATATTCACGACATTTGAGCCGTCTTACGCTCCGGCCTTCTTCAAGAGATTACGATTTCGAGCATTTTTTTTATTCCAATCACTGGGATATATTGTTCTCGTTCTGTAAATCATTCTATTTCTGGATATTTTAATTATCTAATTTAACTCATCTCTCTAAGTTGTTATTCATTGCTGTAGCCAGGTATTGAATTTACATCTCTTTAAGTCAAGTCATTTGATTCAACCAACGTTTTTTCCACTAGGCTATGTGTCCTTGAGGCTTCAGAGCGTATAACAACCGGAACGTTGTAAGTATGACAAAAATATGAAGACAAGAGTCCGATCACTATGTATAATGTAAATACTATTTAATCACAAAAGTATAGACAAATAAATAAGGCCATGATGGTTGATTTAGTTTATTGGTATATCAACCAAGTTGGGTTACTAAATGCTAAAATCTAATTACTGAACACATTGTATGCCTTCAACTACAAATATAAATACATTATTTTCATTTAATGGTAAAATATATTATTCGTATTTTACTAGATACCTTCCAAAATTGAAAAAAATTAGAAGAAATAAGATACTTTTGTTAGAAACAAAGAAACGATTGATAAACTAATGCCAATGCAAGATATTACGTTATAACCTTTTTAGTAAGTAGGTGACTGCTAAGAATTTCTGAACTAAATTAAAGTCACTTTTACCTATTTCTTGAACGCATATGCAAAGGTGCAGCTGTGTCGACCTTAAGACCAACATCATTCAGATGTTTAGAATTACATGAAGAATATTCTCCCATTCACAACAATCCCACGAATGCACACACGGGAGCCCAAATATGCTTACACACGCAAAATATATTTTCGGTTTTATGCCTGAATATATATATAAATGTGTGAACGGTTCATAAAAAATCATTCTGATTTTCTTTTTAGATTTAATTTATTTTTAAATTCTTTTTCATCCAGTCATTTTTCTTTCAAAGTTGTAATTTTTTCTACTTTTTTTTTTAAGTGTGATTGCAAAAAGTAAATTTTCTTGCGCTAATCTGAAGCTCATTTTTTTATTATTTTTGCCATTCGTCATTTTTACTGCAGTTTTCATCTTAGACACTGTCTTTTATTTCTATTCATAATAAACAAAACTTACTCTGCATTATGTTTTGAAGAAAAAATATCACAAAGAAATGACACAAAGAAATCTCCTTATGGACAATGTATTTAGTGTCGAATTTTTGACAACCAGCCAAAAGAATATCATTCATTCTCGCTGAAAAATTAAGGCTGATCTATTTTTTTTGTTCCACGAAATAGAGTGAATGTGACAGGCCATGACATTGGAAATGGAAGCCAATTACTCTCATCGGCTAATTTGGTTTCTTTGACTTTCACTAATTAATTAGACGTCTTTGCAAATGACTAATTGACACCATCTGATAAAGATACGCGCCCATTTCAGGATTTCGCAACGCACATGTATAGTTGCCAATATGTAAATGAAAATTCTACAACCCAATTTCATATTGATTATATAGACACATGTGTATGCGTGAGCGTACGTACGAGAGCTTATAGAGGTTTTTATCATATTTCATAAAAATAAAGTTACTACACTCTAATCCGAGTACCATGAGCAATAACTTGTTAAAAAGAAGACATATTTAAAGTGTTTTAGAGGAAATGACAATTCAAACAAAAATAATCTCCTTATTCTGATTAGGTCTGTGATAAAAAAAAAACAATAATAATGTGTGATTTTGACTGGAGTGTTAACATATACAAGCTTTGGTGATTTAATATTGGCTACAGTAAATATGCGATTAAATAACACCAATTTCTATGTCTTTGGCCGGTTATAATTATATGTGCATGTTACCTAGGAGCTGACCCACCGTTTATCTCTGTTACTGAGTGGGATCAATGGGAATGTATCGTGGACGGCTGGTTTGTTTTATTTTTTTAGTTTAAAGGATTGGGTAGCCGAGTCGACTTGGATCTTACCTCCAGATAATTGTGAACAACTTTAATATGAGAATCGGATCTGACGGAGTTGCTCAAACTGAAACGATTTTAAATTTGAACCCACCTGCCAGATTGCTGGATTCTTCTGTCAAGATTTGTCATCAAAGAGCGCATATTTTTGTCCTGAGTTTATGCACGTGGTATACTCTTATCAAACTGGATATCACAATTTGTACCTTGGACTTCGTATATTTCTACTTCAGGTAAATTTATTGTTTAACTCAATAATAATAATAATAGTAATATCAGATTTATTGAAGTGATTCCTAGGAGCGCATGCTTTAAAGAACTACAAGAAGTTGTACACATAGGTATGGCTCAGAGATTACTAAGATATTATCTACGCCAAATGTGTGTGATCTTTTTGTTTGTTTGTTTGTTTTTTCTTTTTTCCTAAATGATTAATGGAAAATGCCATGAAGCTATTCCTTTGCCTGTTAGGGCTGGAAATAATGACACGAAAAGAAGTTATGTTGAACCAGTGTATTGAAGTAACAGAACATATGCACAAAATGAGAGTGTTATTATTCAGCAAATAGAATGTCCGTCGGAACGGTCAAATTTCACTGTGTCTCGACTGCCTCTTCTACGAAGTCTCGTAGGTTAGTATTTATGAAGGAGGAAGAGTTCATTCCAATGTGGATAGGGCACCACAACAGCTATTTATGGCTTTAGGTTTCTGTTTGAAAGGAAAGAATAGTAATAATGATGCCACCAACAATACTATCAACAACATCAGTAACAATTCATAGTAATATAAAACTGATAGATCTAAAATATTTTTTGAGTTTTTATTTACCTTCCGTAAAAAAATCAACCAGCTACTTTCACAAACTGTTTCATTTCAGGAAGGAGAGGGTCATTGGTCTTACAAACTTATTGGGCTTCTTTTCTGTTTGTTTCTCGAGGTAACTCTTTACTCTGCTATTTTACAATGTCCATCTGTTCTTTTTAGACATCATTCCACCGAAAGCATTACAGATGTATTTCTGTTTCCTTGAACAGTGATTTTTATATACTCCGCTGATTAATCAGTCTGTTAAGTGCAGTACGTAATACACGCTTAGGCGTTCATGTTTCTTTGGATCTATAACTCTACTAGTCAGAATATTTTCCCGCAGTAGGTTGTCAATTTATTCTGCGGTTGACAGATTGCCAACCAAAGTTATACGACCCAATTTTTCCTATTCAACCCATAGATGGAGTTGGATGAATATTTTACCTCAGAGTATTTGCGAGTTAAGCGAATGAAAGTAATTAGATTGGAATTTGAACTCTACTCCTCATTTCGAGCAGATTTCTATTACATCACAAAGCAGATCCACATACGTATTTATCTGTTTTCCTTGACCAGTGAATGTTATATGGGCCACTCATTAATACTGGGGTGAAACCTCAGTGAATGCAATTATTAATATTATTATTATTAACAACAACGACGACGACAACAACAGATCTTGCTAGGGAGTTGAATAATAGGATGATGTCAGTAAAACTCTACCGGAAATCATAAAATGGGAAATAAAATATAATGACAGCGCAAACAATTGTTCTATATAAAATGTCTAGAATTATATCGAAAATGCTGGAATATTGAGTATGGCTGCTGAAAATTTAACAGTGTGTCCCATCAGTTCCTACGGTGCAAATGTTCAAGCTGATACAATGTCAGTCAGTCATTTAAGTGTCATAGGTGATACATGCTTGGCCGATCACCTTTCGAAAGAGACATGACAGTCTTGACAGAAGATTTTCCAGTAGATTTTATTATCAATAAGTGTTGCTTGGAATGTTTTGTATATATATATATTTATTGTTTTTGTGTTGCTGATTTTGTACGATAAAGATGTAATTTTATACTTTCATAGTGTTTTGTTTCTGCTTGGTGGTTCACTATTTGCCCATCGCTGAGACCCTACAGGTGCTACCAAGCCGGGGCTGGGTAGATCAGGGAACATCCCGAATTAAATAATGGTTCAACGCTCTTCAAAACCTCTAATCTACCGGTCAGAGTCCATACTGTCGTATTTATTTTAACTTAACATCTAGGACCGGTTTCAAATGCACCAATTTTTACAATCATTTTCTTCGTACAACAAAATATTTTAACATGATTAACAAGTTACTCAGTTTTTTTTCCAACTTTTTTTTTCAACAATTTGACGTTGTATCGGTTCTTCGAAAGCGTTTCTCTGATAGGTTTCTCATTGTTTACAATGTTCTCATCTGGTCTATTGGCTTAGATTATAATCACTGCATTCTCTGATACAGAAACTATTTTCTAAATGTAAAGAAGTCCCTCTGTTAATATTTGTACATCAATATAAACTGTTGGATAACTTCTCTCTTTTAAAAGTTTTCAGTTAGCCAGTTAAGTGCAATACGTGATACACGCTTGGATGATCATGTATCTTTTAATTCTCGACTGACTAGACAAAAATATTCCAGCAGTAGATTGCTATTTCTTTCTGCGATAGACTCGTTGCCAACCAAAGATATAAAACTCATATTGTCCTCTTATTCAACCCATAGTTTGAGGAAGAAGAGATAAGTTCAAACCGTGCCCAATGGTTTTTACACGTGAATGCATTGAATTCAACTGGAAATCGAACTCGGATCTCCGAGTTCTCTTTCCGAGCCGATATATATTGTGACTAGTACAAAGAACAAATGCAACTCATACATGGTTATAAGTTGAAGGATTATGATTGATGTGTATAAAATATTATTTTAGCGGATGTAAGGGTGAACATTTTCTATAAGTTAACACTCCGCAGCATATTCTTTCAGAGAACTTTCTTGAAACTCTTTGGAGTTTATCTTTTTGTCAAACATTTTGTTAAGTAATTTCAAATCATTTCATCTGGTCACAACTGGTTGTTTTATCCACAATTCCTTTTTTAATTTTTTACAAGAGCTTTATATATATATACACACAATTTATTTCATATTTTATTTTATTGAATGAGTTTATTGAAGATCTTAGGTTTACTGGCATTATCCTAAATTTGAAGTGTATTTGCCTCATCTGTAGGCCTGTCTGTAGCTATGGCGTGTTAAAAGTTTTGGCTATATATTCAGAATATTTTATTTTTATTTTTATTTTTCTGTTTATTTGTTTGTTCTTTTTAGAAAATCTACTGACCCTGTGTTTAATCTGTCTTAAGATCTGACCACACAATCTCTCTTTGGATTTTAACCTGTGGGTAGACCAATTCCTCTCAAGCGATGAGTAAAATCGCAAAGCTTTCACCACTTCTAATTTTAGGTCGCTTGTTGCCCATTTAAGAAGGTAATTTAAACATTTAATTTTATTTTTCTTGAATATGTTTATTCAACCTATTTCTGCAGGAATTAAGATTGTTTTGTTATTACTTCAACATAAAATGATCATTTGAAAGAGCAGCATTCAAAATATATAAAATGTTTTATTCTCTTTCTTTATCAGTGATTATTGTCTTCTTGATTATGTTAATATGGGGATTCTGTAAGCGCAGCTTAATGTAGCTTTAGGCCAAAGTTTTGGAGAATCCAGTGGGGATCTAACTCACTGCTCATTACTAATTGCTTTACTGAGACAGGTTTAAAATTACACGATGTCCAGGTTACCAGGATAACATTAATGATTCATTTCAATTGCAACAACCAAAACGATTTTCCTTAGAAATAGAATAATTCAGTTTTGCGCATATATCATTTGTTTGTTTTGCTAAAATCCTAAACTTTCGCATTATGAGCATCCTATTGAACCAGCCATACTTATATTTGTATATATTTCGGTGTGTTTTATCTCAATGGATATTGGCTCCGAATACGAAATCAGAAAGACGTTTTCGAATTCCCGCTTAATTTGTTGCATTCACTTACGCGCAAATACTCTTGTGAAAGGTATAATCGATCTTTTCTCTCTGCATCGATGGGTTGAATAGTAGGACAGCTTGTGTTTTATATCCTTGGTTGGCAATGAGTCTGCCGCAGGAAGAAATTGCAAACTATTGCGGGAAAATTATTCTGCCTAGTCAGACATGACCGTCCAAGCGAGCATCAGGTATAGCACTTATCTTCAGAAAATGTGCAATCATGGCTCTAAACATGTATGTCTTTTATTTCGCTTATAAATTCTGACATTTTACCATAATCTTTAACCCTTCTTGGCCATCTAGTCATACAGTTCTGTTAAGTATGTTACATTATGTTAACGCCAACAACCTTTGCTCTTGTATGTGCTGTGAATATTAAATAGTTTTGGGATTCTTTCCTTATTACGTGTGCATGAAATTTCAATTGATTTTTTTATTTATTTTTCGGTAGCTCTCGCCGATTTCAAACGTTTCTCGTTGTCCTATGTAACAAAATTCTAATTTTGTTGTCTTTGGTCAGTACGTATTATTTCCTAATTGATTCTGTCTGTTAAACAAAGAAAACCACTATTATTCTCTTCGGGCTTCGATTTTGTAACATGGACATCAATGCTTTGAAATAACTCATTTTCCATTATATTGCGAACAGATTCAACGCCTAGTTGTTGAAGAAATTTTTTTTAGAATAAAGAAGAATTTTCTCAAAAGTTGTTTCAAGAAATTTCTAGAGCTTTCTAAAAGTTTAAATAATTTCTACACCTTTCTGGTAAAAGTATCATGTTATCAATACATAATAGAAGATATTGTAGGGTGCTAAGTTACTTAAAAAATTTACTGTATAAGCGTAAATTGCGAAAAACTTTTATGTAGTCCTAGAATAAATAAGTGCCATTTTCAATCATATGTCGATTTGTTCCTATTTTGAACAGAAAATACATATTCGTCAGTTTTAACAATCTCGGAAAGACTATTATCCTATTCACAAAAGCAACGTTTGAAAGAAATAGCCATTTTTCATAATATTCTAGTAAAAGCGAATGGGCAAAAGCAGTTGTTGCTGAAGGATAAAAATCTTCGTTACACAGTATTATCAATTTGCAATATTTGCATTTACTGCTACACCTTTTCCTGTTTATCTTTTTTATAATCGATTTTTATAGTGTAGACCTGTACCTTCATTAAAAAAAAACAAACAGTATCCCTCTTGAGATTCCTCCCAATAACCATGTATATATTGCCACAGTACTTCTGCTTGTCTTTTCAAACAAGAATATTTTCAACATTTTTTCCTCTTTTGTCTTCTTGCTCTTATTTTACATGATTTTCTGATCATTCTATTATTTTTATTCCTGTATCCGTGACTCTTCCAATTATAGATTAGTAAAATGTTGGTTATTTTAAGATCCGAGCATTCTGACCTAAAATAGACACTATGTATGTAAAACTTGATTTAGGAATGCGTACCAAAATTATTGTCGCGCACTATTTTCTCTATTAGAATTTAGATAGGCAAATGATAAACTCTAGATTCAGTTTTGGCTCATACGAAGCGAATGTTTAATACAATTAAAAAATGAGCGCCAACCATTTCATCGATTACAAAAGTTAATGATGAATTACAGGGAAACCAATTTGGATCAAGCAGCTAGAATCCACATGATATGCTATATAACAATCTAGTCAACATGCGAAAAAATTACTTGCGTAAATTGACTACTCAATTTACACAATGAAGAACATTTTTGAAGGAAATCATTTAATGTAAGCAAAGTAATAATCCCAAATATAATATCAAATAAACCGCTCAAGCTTTAAACTGATCAAAGAAATTTAACTGCGATTGTTGCAATATATTCAACAATGAATATGACGTGACATTTTCCAAACTCAATTTACTGATTGAATAAAATTAATGAAAAGATATATATATATATATATATATATATATATATATATATACACACACACACACACCGAGCGCTCGTATCTCAGAGGTAGAATCGCCGACTGACACCAATTCAGTTAGGTTTCAATCCTGGGTAAAAGGCAATCGGCTGTCTAACCGTACTGATGAGCTGGGCTACAGCGAAACAGATCTGTCTGCGGATGACAATATATATATATATATAGATGGGTAAATTTTAGTCATTTTATTTTTTTTTTCGCGCATGCGCGTTTTCTGTTTTTGAATATGTCGACTGCACAGTATAGTTATAATTTACTCATTAGTATTTTAAATTATTTGGCCTAATAGTGGTAAATATATTTAAAATAACATATCAGTTATTAACATTTTTGATTAATTTAAACTAAATGTATGTATTGCTCTGCGTATATATATATATATATATATATTGCCTTTTTAAACGAGTTATTTAGCTACCCAGGTTTCTATCATGAGTGATGTCTTCTGGCGATTTTTAATAACTAATTTTACCGTTTATCGTTCTTTTTTTAAGATCGTTCTTGTAACGGTCTTTTATTTGAACGTTCACGTGGCAGGGAATTTATGAACGTGTAATTTTTAAATTAAAAGGATTATGGCGTTTTTATCCATGAAAATAACCTGTGTTAATTTAAAAATTACGCGTTCATAAATTCCCTGCCACGTGAACGCTCAAATAAAACACCGTTGCAAGAGCGTTCTTAAAATAGAAAAAACGATAAATGGCAAAATCAGTTATTTAAAATCGCCTGAAAGACACCAATCATGGTAGAAATAACTCGTTTAAAAATGAAAAATATTAAAATGTTCTAAAATATAATTGTATCGAACACTTTTTAATACAAATGTATACTGGTCTAACTCTATTATTACCAAAAACTAAGTATTAACAATCGATCAATATATATATATATAATTAAATATCCTTTCACATATTTTATATATCAGATTAATATAGAGCAGCTAACATCGTTCTGGCGCTTTCAAGAAATAAATCATCTAAGGTAGCTATAAAAAATAAAGATTTATAGCAGTCGGAAGATTTTGGCTTGTTATTCACATTATAAGTGAAACGGCTACATATGTTGTTCGTTTACTTTGTCGGACTCTCTGCCTTCAGGCGAAGACCAACCTAGACGTGGCCCCGACGAAGTGTAGAGTCTCGTCAAGGAAAAACCAAACAATATTCTAGTCCGAGCTTACGATCTCGGTTGTACTTACTTTGATTGGCCTTGAGCGGCATCAACCGCTGAATTCTGCCCACGTGGGGAGGCCGTAAATAATTTCCAGTGTCATTGACATTCTGAGAAGTAGTCTGCGTGCGTTAGTCGTTCACTTTCTGGGACTATCTGCTTTCGGACCGAGTCTCGTCTCGGGAAAAGCAGACAATATTTTTTTGTCCTCGCTTAAGTGTTCAGAGTTCTCATTTAAATGACATTGTGTCGCATCCACCTCGGGCATGCGCCCATCTGAGTAGGTGATTGATACTTTCGGAGTGTCATTGACGATTAATACCGTACTCTGCGACTCTAGCGACTTAACTCTTCTAATGTTGTTTTGCCTTTTGTATTTGTTTTATTTGTAATAATATCCCTTAACATGAATATTGTGCTGTAGATACTCAGTACACACCTGTGTATCATCCTGCCACCTCGGCAATACAACACAGATTTAAACATGAAACACACACACACACACATATATATATATATATATATATATATATATATATATATATATATATATGTTGGTTGAATAATCTGCACATATTACGTCTATTTACATTTATTTTTATCCTTCCAACTTCATGGATTAATTTCTTAATGTTGTAAATAAATCAATTAAAAATAAAAGTAACTTTATACTATACTAAATTTAATACAACCACGTTACTCATCCACAATAACACTTTTCCTTCAACTAATGTTTTGCAGAAGACCAACATTGTGTACCAATTTAAATGTCTTTTAAGAGATGGTATCCCAGACAAAGAGTAAACATGTGTTGGTTTGACCAAAAATAATATTAGCAAGAAAACTATCATTTCAAATGCTGACATAACATTTAAAGAAACACCCCTTTTTTCTTTTCAAATATTAGAGAATTATTAAACAAAAAATATACTCACCACAAAAATCAAACAAGATGCCACGAATACTAATATGATTGATTATAAGCCTAGCGATAATGTTTTTAAATATCAATAACAGCAATGTTTTAAAATATCTAAATAGATATTTTTTAAAACTACAATTATAACAGAATGTTTTAAAAAAAGGTAAAATTAAATTGTACTTTTTTTAGAAGTAAAATTTACAATTATAAATTAAGTTAACTCTTTAATATAAAGTTAATTTTAGAAGAAGCAGTATACAACTCACGCGAATGCACAAACGTTTTACAATTATCAAATATGTTAATGTTTTGTTTGGCATTTTAGAACATTGCATTTTAGAATATTAGCAGTAAGCCTTTAAATATCTAAGCTGTAGTTTTTGGAAGAAAAATAGAATAGTTTAAAACATGTAAATTGTAATTTTTTACAGAAACTAAAAAAAAAGTTGTTTCCCTTGCACCATATAACTTTGAAATCGGTGTCGTGTTCTGACGTGTATGCTCAAAACTCATGATGGTTAAACCACAAAAATTCATCACTGACAATTTTTCATGATGAAAGGCTACATAAATTATATCTTAACAATGAACCACTTGAATATTATCTCCGATAAGATTAAAAGTACTTAAAAAAACAAAACTAATGAAAGTATCTACAGCGCCTTTCTTGTTTTTAATCACTATACCAGGAAAATTGTTCGTGACTACGAGAGGATTATAATAAAAATAAATATACATAATATGTCTAAATTATTTCAGTAAAAATGCTTAAATGAAACTATTCTGCTTGCATATATATTATATTGAATTTAATTTCAAACTCTCTCTCTATATATATATATATAGAGAGAGAGAGATACATATTAAAACATAATAATACATATTAGTGTCGAAAGTATTTGAAACTCGATAACATAGTTTTTAATTTTTTGTGCTGCTATCTATTAGATTTTTAGTGTGAAAATTAATATAAGTGTTTACTATGTGTAAATATGAGAAAGCTTGGTAAATAAATGAATCGTAATAGACCTATTTTAGTGTAGGCAATAACATGTTTTCGTTTATGTACAATTTCTCTTGTATGTGCGTTGTGGTGCAGTGGATATCGAATCGGAACGAGAAATCGGGGAGCCGAGTTCGAATTCCAGCTGAATTCATTGCATTCACTTACGCGCAAATACCCTTGAGAAAGGTATTAATCCGTCTCTTCCTTCCAGTTATGGGTTAAAAAACAGGACAGATTGGGCTCTATAGCCTTGGTCGGCAACAAGTCTGCCACAGAAAGCAATGGCAACCTACTGCGGGATAATCTTCTGCCCAGTCAGTCATGTCTCTTTCGAGACAGGATCGCTCAAGCGTGTTTCACGTATGGCACTTAACTGACTGACAGTTTCTCTTTAACACGTGGTTGATTATGTCTCTTCGTAGGTACCTATCAATTTTAGTCCTTGGATATATGTCCCCTTATTATGTTCAGCAGCTTCTCTGACTTTCGTTTACACAAGATCGTTAAATATGACCTTCTTAGCTTCAAAATATCAAATGATTAATTTCTCCACACCCTCTTTTCTAAATATGGGTCTAAGATTTCAACAGTCAAGATGTGTTTGTAATTACATTTGTTCATTTTGCATAATTCTCCATTAAAATCTTCATGCTCACATAATTCGTCAATGTTATACTCAGCATCCTTCAGCAGAACTACTTCACTCTTGCTTTCTGTAACTTTATCTAAGAAGAAACTCTCCACTCTGTGCTGTCATACAGCAGGATTGTTATTAAATAACAGGTCAATTATGTCTTTTCTGTTTCTAAAGAAATCCTCTATCTATATACATTGCTTAGTTTTCTGAAAATAACTTTTACTATTCTTAATGCTTCTCAGTTTTCCTTCACATTTCCCGCTGTTTATCGCAAAACCACTCACATATTGACAGTTATATAGTTGTTTGTTGATTTGGACATATCGATTTTGCAGTTTCGATTTTGTGTTTTTTCTTCATTGTTAACTTCCATTTACTTCCTTGAAAAAGCAAGCGTGCAACTTTCTTTCTACAAAGGCCATCAACGCAGTGTCAACCGAAGATAGGGAAAGAATAGTGTGACTTTGTTAAAGACACTAGTTCAAGATAATCTATAATAATACCATAAAAACTGCAAATACAAATGCTGTAAAAGTAATATCTATGTTTCATGGACTACGCAAAATAACGTCTAATTAGGTGTGATACAAGATTTATTTGAACTGCCTAAATAATCCAGAACATTTACGAGGAACAAAATACCTGAATACAGATAGAGAATTAAATTTTTAAGATCATAAAATGAAAGTGATGTAAGACAAAGATGCGCCTTTTACCGGATTAAGTCAACGTATGTGTGCGTTGTGGTGCAGTGGATATCGGCTCGGAACGAGAAATCGGGGAGCCAAGTTCGAATTCCAGCCGAATTCATTGCATTCACTTACGCGCAAATACCCTTGGGAAAGGTATTAATAAGTCTATTTCTTCCAGTTATGGGTTAAATAACAGGACAGATTGGGTTCTATAGCCTTGGTCGGCAACCAGTCTACCGCAGAAATCAATGGCAACCTACTGCGGGATAATCTTTTGCCCAGTCAGTCATGTCTCTTTCGAGACATGATCGCCCAAGCGTGTATCACGTATGGCACTTAACTGACTGACTGATGCAGCATGGTGATACTAAGAGAAATAGAATTCTAAATGGGCTTTTTTATTTTAAAATTTAAATCTAAACATATTTATAAATGGAACTTTGTGTGTGTGTGTGTGTGTGTGTGTCTGTTAGCTATAGACTCCGAAACGGCTGAACGGATTTCCTTGAAAATTTACACAGTTGTACCATAAGCGTCTGCGAGTGTTCTTAGCTAGGTTTTGTGTCGAGGTACGCGCGATAAATATCGAAAATCGAAAAAATCAGGTTACAGGAGGAGTGGTTCGATTTTAATCACATTTGATATATTTATAGACAAAGACATAAGAAACGATATTCAGAAAGTTGTAGTTCTTACAATAGTGCAGAAAATTGATAATATATATATATATATATAAGTTTTCATTACCCCCGAGCAACGCCGGGCTATATTGCTAGAACAATAATAAAAAAAAAAATAATATACGCAGATGATAGACACAAAAAAATTGAAGTTTATAGAAATACTCATAATTTGTTTATAAACACCAAAATTATTTCGATTTTAATTTAATGTCTTATAATTTTAGCTGGTAGGCGGTCATTATTTCTCGTAGATTCAATTTTCGCTGTTATCTTTAAGTTACCATCAATACAGGGAAAATAGACTGGTTTAGTTTACCATGGTATAATCCGTCCATTGTTATGAGCTAGAATTGACTTTTCGCCAGACTGCCAATCAACCTAGATAGGCGATGACATTCTATCTGGTTATGTAAGCTCATAGCTATTGGGTGAGGGATAAGAAACTGATTCTTTCCAAATGTTATTAATACTAAATCAACACAATTCTGAAATCCGCACACAGATTCAAATTTCTACTCCCATTTAACTCTTGTTACGCAGACCAAACATCAATAGACACCTTTTTCTTGAGTACTGAACAGTTAATGCACTGCAATATATATTCATTTCACCTCTAGTTCTAAGAATATTAAGGCTACGCTAAGACCTAAGCTTTGTTCATATAGTATCTACAATTGCTAAGGTACAACAACACGTAAGCTTTGTTCATATATTGCCAAGGGTACTTAGGTAACTGCAATACCTATATTTTTCATCAATAGCGTAATAGTGCAAAGTAGTCGATAATGATGTTATTAATCCCCCAATATAGAGTAAATATGGCCGATCAATTGAGCATCCATATCTTCGCATAATGATACAAATTACTTGATGATTAAGTCCTAAATTCTTTCATTAGGCCAATGTCCAATGAAGGAACGCAATTATTTCACTGGCCGGAATGGGACATTTTCGTTTGTACATTAGCGCCTTTTGTGTTCAAGGCGGATCCATACCCATTGTCGGCTTAATTAATGAGAATTGCCAGAATGATTTCACTGATGAGTGTATATAAGGGTTCACACGAGCAATTTGATATCTGTTGATATCGTCATTTCACATTGTAATGAAGTCTGAAACCTATTCGCATAAATATACGAATTATATATATATATATATATATATATATATATATATATATATATATATACGTAAATTGTCACTATTTTATTATTAAACAGTTGTATTCTCGATTTATTAAATTTTCTTTTCTTTTCTCTTTTCATATATTTCCGGAATTTGCAGGTAAGTGTCACTTTGTTTCTATATGTTTCACTGAAAATTCAGTGTTATTGTTTGAATGATATATTTTAACATGTAAGTTCAGAAAACAAACAGAGATAATTTAATTGAAATTACGTTCAGGATCCCATTCAAATCAAATTTTACAACAGTCAAATAGACTTGTATTTTCCAGTATGTAAGCTAAGACATTGTCAAAAAAATTATCTATATATATATATATATATATATATACACTTGTGCAAATTAACAGAAACAACTGCTTTAGTTTCCTTTCTTTTACCATACAGTCAGTTTTAAACACACTGGTTTAACAGGGTTTATTCGATTTCTATTTTTTCATCAAATTAGGTCATTTGCAGAGATTTGCAACGACAGGAATCTATTTTCAGGTTGTATGATTAACATTGTTGGTTTTGAAAAATATTGCGTCAGCTTATTATCAAGGCCAGGCCCTATTGTCAGGACTGTTGATTAGTTGTCCTACGACCAATGTCTGATGGACGTTAATCTAAGGTAGCGTACGAAAATTTTAACGCTGCACGCACATACTATCAAGCCTTAAAGAGAGATCGCTGATATTGTTAGTGTCAGCCTTGTCATCAAAGCAAACAACTAATTGGATCCATCAATCAAAAACGTAAAGGAAAAGAAAAACAAAGCCCAAAGACGACGGATGTGTGATCAGGGAAAGTGTGAAAGATCCTAGAAAGATATCGGTTTTGATTCAATGAATTTACACAAGGGTGTAAAAAAAAATGTTGTGCATATTGAACTTGACGTGTCGATAATGCATTAATGATCATTCATAAGCACGTAGAACCGGTTACAAACGGCGACTTTTGCAGACGCTCTAAAATATTTCAAGAACAGTATCAGCAGACCACACGGATAAGATTAAATGGGTCCCAGGAAGGTGAAAGCAAACAATTTATCCATGTCATCTCGACAATCTTTCACTTATACCACGAGACCAATTTGGATATCAACCCTGGTATAACAGAAATCTTGTCTGGATGATCCAATAGAGATCTATTGTCGTTAGTGAAAGAAACAGGTTTTCTTTAATCAAATCATTTCAAGTAAGTTGATAGTGTCACTAAGATACGAGGGATTACTGGGAGTGAAAGAATACTGGGACTGAGAAAATTTTAGAAGCAGTCAGAAATCAATCTCTAAACAGGAAATCAGGAATAAACATATACTCCTTTTAGTTGATAGTTATTTCTGTGCGCGCCTTAAATCTTTAAAGATACCTCACTATGGATGTATTCCACTGCAAAACTATGTTAAAATTTCTTGTGATTATCTATAAATTACAAATATTACTCGCCTTAGTGCTTGTGTCGAGAACGTTTATTAGCGTAATACTATTTCTGAAAAAAGTGGTTTACTATGTCACAAATAAATATCGATCACATTAGATCTGTACCACAAAAGATAATGTAGATTAGTCTAGCACAATTTACAAAAAAGAGTAAATCTCCATACTGATCGCAGAAAATTAGCCGCAAGGATAATGAACATGAGTAATGAGTGAGGTACTCTTAAATCTTGTTAGAGTTCAAAAGCGTCTCCGAGTTCTTTTTGGAGAATAATTATTTTCCATTCTCCTTCTCTCTCATTTAGCGAATCTCTGTCGCTGCTTTTATGAGAATGTTTTTGAACGAACTACATTCCTTGGTTCCGCTATGTCTAACCTTCACAGCTAACATCAAAAACCTCGACGAGAAGGCACGTCTACTGAAAAAGCTTTCTTTCACGAACCTTTTTTTTTTTTTTTTTTATAAGCGTTTCACCCCGAGCAAGGCATGTCACTGCCACTACTGTGCAGGGGGCTACGTAGAGTGGAGAAAGGCTGATTAAATATAGGAAATAACAGAGGGTGGGTGATAGGCGGGTAAGGATACCGAGAATGAGGGTTGGGTAGATGAGAGTGTTGTGAGAATAGTTGGGAGTTAGTGTGATAGGAGGTGTCTATTGACCCTACATTTAAACACCTAAAAGCCGTTCAAGAGGATATTTCCCTGATCACTATGATAAATTTAGAGATAACCGTCATCTTCCCTCAATCTTCCGCTTCAGATAAACTACCTCTTAACGTCACCCTATACCTCGAGTTGTCCAGGCCTTTTACAAGGGAAAACTTACTAAAAAAAAAAAAAAGAGGGATGACCAGGAAATGTTTTCTTTTTCTACAAAAAGTTAGAAGATTAATTAGATATAAAGCCAGTGAAAGAAATTTGGCAGAATAAATTTATGCTTCCACTTAATTCATCGTAGGCAATCAGTCGCAGAATTTATTTTGATAAACTCAAAAAATTGACTATTTTAAAAACCTTTTGCAGTGTACGTTTGATAGTCTCGCGTGCCTAATACTGCACTTCCACTATTTTGTGTAGATTTGCATCAGATGTTCGACCGGCAAATTCTCCGGACCTGTCTTCTAATAAAAATGTATGGCTATAATATACCAGACACAGAATTACGTAACGTCGGTTGATGGTTGTCACCTATACAAGCAAATCACCAGTCAACACCCGAAAAAATGTAGATTGTATTGATCTGGTGTTTCCATAACTTTTCTATAAAACATGATGCGATCAGTCTACGCTTTATTTGTATATATGTGTATTTATAATAATCTCTATTGATATATTTGAATAAACAGAATATTTAACCGATGTGTTCCAATTTAAAATTCCGTCAGTCCATTAAGAACCATCTACTAATTTTATTTAACATATTTACGTGTATGTCACTTTACTTAATAAAAAAAAAATTCTAGATAGAAACAGTTTTATTTAAAGAGAAGAAAGATTTGATTTTACGATAGCAGGAATCGTTTATGTGGAAAATGAAATATCTCTGAAATTAGCACAAGCAGAATTCTTTGTAAGTTATGATCTATTAAACCAGAAATCGAATATTAATTTACGGAAATTTTTATTATATTTTCGCCTGTTAAGCTAGAGATTCGACTTCAATGGTATCGTTCTCAGCAATGTGACTTTCGAATGACTGTCTCTTCGTGATAATCAGGTCGAACGATTCGTAACTTAATAGACATTATTATTATTATTATTATTATTATTATTATTATTAAGGGAAATCATTGACATAACGAACTACAACGGAACTTAGAGAGACACAGACTGACGTTTTACGCTTGTGTCGGGTTTGTCGTCTCTCGAAGAGGACGAAAGAAATCGGTCGATAGAACAATAGATCGCAATATGGTAGCTGCTCTACTATGTTCAACACCCCGAGCCTGATATCAAGTGGTCTATGAACGATCTCTCGTCTCACAATCCACAGGGGTTCGAAATAAGACGGCTACCGCAAAATCCCACCTGTTGCGAATGTCAAATCGCGTGGCCCGTTCGCAGACACCGCCGCGTACGAAGCGACAAAAGCCGAAAAGGCACGGCGACGACAAGCGCAGCCGACCCGAACAACTGCAGCCGTCCCTAGCAACGTCGACGCCCTCTCTAACAGGCTCCAGTCGAAAGAAAAGCGACACATTAATACCGTGACCACATCTGTTGCGGTTACGAGTTAGATGCCTAAATATAAGAAAATACAAATTTTTGGACAAGTTTCGCTTGTCATGAGAAAAGCGGTTGTACTGGTAATCAACGCGACAAAACGAATGAAACACAGCCATCTTGAATTGAATACAACTTAAATATGGATAACATGATTTTGATCATGCTAACCTTGAAATGTTCCGTTAGTTGATTAGCTAATAAGAGCAACTAATTAAGCAGTTTTTCATAAATTTAATGGTTCCCTGCTATCATTTTGTTTCTTCTCCCAGAGTGCGACGTTATTAATCGTTAGTATCATCATCGTCATTATTATTTTTGATTAATAGATAAATGCGCCAACAAAGTGACACTGATGTAAAAATACACGAATCTGAATATACCCATCAAGATATTCAGTCATATAAGGGTATACAAAGCGTGTGCATCACAGTCAAATATATTCTCTGTCGATAAATTTTGAATGATGAGCAAAATTAGAAATACCTTCACGTCAGTTATCCCGTTTCCTCAGACGATTTTCCTTTAAGGGTCCTTTTGGCGACCTCGTGCTTTAATTAAACAAAATAAAACCTGACAAAGACGTTTTCTTTTTTTCTTTTTTTTTTTTTTTTTTTTGCCCATGAACATGAAGACCGAGTTCTTCAACTCGTAAGAAAGCATGCAGGACGTAAAATCATATCTGCAGTAGTGAATAGGATAATTACTGTAACCCACTTTAATTCACTAATAACTATTAGTAGAAGCAATATTAGTGGTAGTATTGTTGTTGCTTTTACTGTCGCTGCGTAAGAATGAAATCCCATGAAATAAACTGCATTATCTTGTGTATAATAAGATAAATGTTGAGCGAAAACTAAAGGTAAAGAGGTGGGTGTTGTTTTATAAAAAAAATACACTTTTAAGAAAATTTTACTCGGCTTAAAAAATAACAAAAAATATTTTATTTGAAACAGCAATATTTAAGTAACACTCAGCACAATAGATAATAAAACACTAAGTAGACAGGTGTTGATAGCAATTGTTCGGAAAAGGTTTATTAATATGTCGGCCATATTTGTTCTTTGGGGATCAGCGTAAGTTGGATATCTTTTATCTCATAAAAAGGAAATTGATTTTAGAATAAAATAATAAGTATGATGCACAACATCTGCCATGTTTTAGTAACATTAATAATACAACAAAAATTTTTCCCGAAAATTCGAAAATAAAATTCAGAAATTGGAAAAACAAACACGCAATATCTGGTTTATTTCTATTCTTTAATATCGAGGGAAATGTAATATTCTAGTGGAGTGTATGTAGAATATTGAGATTTTAATGTATTTTTTATTGGTACAGCTTGAAAAAAATATACATAAAGGCGACAGGAGTGCGAGGTCGTATTATACTCAAGGACGTAATTTTTTATTGTTTTAGTTTCCGAAACATGGTGTTGTATTATACTCAAGTTGTATTATACACATGAAAATGCAGTAGCTATTTTTCTCAAATAAATATCAGTGAATAAAAGAATGTTTTCTTCAAGTATAGATTAAAATCGTGGCTACACTTTAAATGCATTCAATGATTGATGATTCATTTAGTTTTCTCTTTGGTTAATGAAGTATCTAGTTTGATATTGGGTATTTGAAAATATCAACACGATCCTGGAGTAGATAATTATTCATGTCCTCTTTGAGGAAGAAGCGAATACGATGAGATCGTATTTTACCAAATCTTTGTGCCTCTCTACAATATTTTCCTTTAGTACGGTATTCGCTATTAAATTCACATTCTTTACTTTAGTTACAGTTAAATTAATGGAACATTTTATATTGCTACAAAATGTTAGTCTTTGTAATGTGCGGTTTTCTTAAGATCTCAGTCTGCCCGTTTTAACTTTAGGAAATTAACAAGTAAACCTTTAATCAACCTATGAAGGTACGATTACAAATTTTGTCCTAGGTGATATGTGAGTTTCTTCAGTTTTCATTCGGTCTGATTAATCTTTAGTTTATTATCCAACCTGCTAAGTTACAATTACAAAGTGATCTGTGACCTTTAGTTGCCATTTGGTTTGATTAATTTTTGTGTATTATTCAACCTACGGAGGTACTATTACTAAGTTTTGGTCTATGTGATCTGTGACCTTTTTTAGTTGTCATTCGGTTCTGTTAATTTGTAATGTATTATTCAACCTATAGAGGTACGATTACAAAGTTTGGGTCTATGTGATCTGTACCTTCCTCCAGTTGTCATTCACTCAGATTAAACTTTAGAAAATTTATTGACACAACGGAGATAAATTGCTTTAGTTTTGCTCTCCATGCCGCGTTAGGTTAATTGTTATTTTGTAGCGTTCAGTTGATAGTCCTGTTTGCACTGAATGCCTATATATTCGTACAACTTTACAGTTTTAAAACATCGGTTAGTTAATTTTGTACACAATTCTTTACGATTTTAATATATAGGTGGGTTTTATGGATGTACTAAATCAGTTATCATGATTAATCAAGTAAAGATATACATTAAATAAATGTTTGAATTTGGAAATTTCTGAAGGAGGAAAGCCGAGACACAAAATAGAAAAATACGGTGATAACACCAGTAAAGTTCAAGATGAATGTTCGACACTAATGGTAACTTCTAATTCCAAAATATAAAAGTGACTGATCATTTTTTTATTTATTTTTTCTCGATGATTAGATAGCGCAATCTTTGTAATGAAGATGTGTAACCATTCCAAATTTATCTTCTGAAATATAATTAAACATTGTCTTTAAGCAATTTCGTAAAAAACTCGCAAAGAAATTATTATATCTGACGCCGTGTAAATGACACTGATATATATATATATATATATATATATATATATATATATTAATCCGAATACAGTCAGGTTTCGCTGTATCACACCTAATCAGTATGGTTAAACATCCAATTGCTTGTTGCCAGAATTGAAATCCGACCGAATTGACATCAATATATCAGTGTGTGTGTAGGGGAGTGTTTGTACAATAACGTATTAAGTATTGTTTACAGTCTGATATTATTTCCTCTGCTTCAGCATGCATTCAGATTATATATATATATATATATATATATAATTTTGGAAATATATCTGTAATTTTATGTAAGTTTGAAAAATATATTAGTTGATATGACATCATATTAACTAATATATTTTCAAAAACTACATAAAGTTAGAGACATATTTTCCAAAATTAGATAAATATTTCTTGAAAGACTAAAGAGTAAATCTCACAAAAAATGACTGATTTCTCCTTCTTGTTTGACATGGTGAAAAGTCCTGCTGCCATTCATAGGGTCTTTCGGTCTTTCTCTTGACATAGGGCTGCATTCCATTCTCAACACGTTAGATGCAGACATCCTTGTTGTGTCTGGGACTCTGTAGGAAAAAATAAATAGAGGCGTAAATTCACCATCATTAGTCATCACTCTAAACACCGTAATAACCATTAAACTCATAAAATCTTTCAGAATACTTTTCGCCGTCCTCAAATTGACACCCAAACACCCCGAAATGTTCGTATTGGAGATTTTGGCGGAAATGCCAAGCAAAATAGCATACCGTTTTCAAATTTTTGACGTAGTGAATTGAGTTTTGGTGCTTCTTTTCACACAGATAGTACCCAACTGACCCTACTACACTGTGCTCTGGAATATATAAAAAAAAACAAAGTACATGCACTAAATTAAAAATATATGGTGTCATCAATATATCCATATTACCCTGTATTAATTATTTTTAATGACTCGTATCGAAGAATACTTTCTATAACGATTTGGGTGGGAGTTACAAAAAATTGTTATACGTATATTTCAGTTTCAACCAAAGATGAATAATTTATCTCTTATGACACTTGTTAGTAGACAATTGGATATATTTTTTCCTTTTTGATAAAGTATTTCTTTTTCTTGACACTTGGCGGCTTGTTTCCAAAAGTGAATCATGATGAGTTACAGGTAGAAACATCGTAAGAATTACCTCTGAATAAATTTGAATTCATGTTTATGTCTAATACCCAATCCGGTACTGCGCTTTGACTATAACAGCCACAGAAGCGCCAAATATGAAATTAACATTATAAATACAAATATGTAAGTCGCTTTTCGATTTTCAGTTAATAAGTTGTAATCATTGCACAAAAGAAACACATTTCCTTCTATGCATACAGTTTTGAAGACTATTTAAATAGAACTTTCATGAAAATGTTATTAAAAAATTGATATATAAACTACGTTTTATGTCATATAAAGTAACTAAAGATGATGGTAGCCACATCGAACTAATCGAGATTTTAATTCTAAGAAATGTAATAATATTTATCAAATATTTTCGTTCAATTATTTTAGATATTTCTTTATCTATTTTATGCCATGTGCCTTCAAGATTTGAGCGTTCATGGCTCCCCAATACCACCTTTAGATCTCAGTAAATATATATATATATATATATATATATATATATATATATATACATACATGTTGTGATGGAAATATGTTCTACATATATCACCCAGAGAAACCTACAAAATAATGGTTAGACATTCGCCATAGAGTGCAGCAGAAAAGCATCTTGCAATTTAAAATGTCACCAGTGTGATTTCAGCAAATTTGAACAAGTGACAATTATGTTTTCATCGAGATAATCACCTATCATTGTGTATGAGATATTTCTGGGAGGTAGATCTACTACAAATCATATATTAGAAACAAACTCAGCTTAAGAAAATCCGAGCAAATGATTAAATATAAGAATTTTTTTACAATTTATTTCTTCCTACTTCTGCCGTCCATTTACACACATTTTTTAGAAAGATATCTAGATAATTCTCTTTTTTTACTTGCCTTTAGCATCACCAGTGGGCGTCAAATTTTCCAAGCTTTACTTCTCTTGCTATCTTTCTCAAAATGTCAACTGTCTCATTCTAATGTATATATTATGGGAAAATTGTCGCTATTTTATTTGTAATTTTGTGTGTTGATTTTATCGACTTACACTGTATAGTAGCGTCTGTTGGGCACTGTCCGCGAGAAAAAAGCACTATGATGCAATTTCTTCCTCTAACAATTTAGAAACGACAATCTGTGCCCCTTGAAATTCGCGCCAGAAACGCTAATACAAACATGTCTTAATTTTCTAATCGCCGCGGGGCCAAAAGTATGGGGTTCGCATTGAGGATCGAACTCACTATTCAGTTGTAACCTGTTCTAGCGTGACAAGTGTGTTAACCATTACACCACGTCAACATATCAGTGTGTTTTGTGTCAATCTGAAATCAGTACAGATGTTTATGAAACAGTTACTTAATACAGTAAATCAATATCATGGTGTTTATTCATCGCTAGCGATGGCGACGTTATGCCCCCATGTATCTTCCCACAAGACTTCAGACTCAACACAAAATCTTCCATCAGATGCCTTGTGAAGATTGGGAGACACTATGTCTCGCAACAGAACTCTGCATAATGCTACACCGGCAAGAACACTCAGTCATCATTGTCAGACAATTTTTGCGACATCACCCCTAACATCTATCTACCTAACTCCTTAGACTGTACTACTTGATTATTAGGTGTGGGGTGCAGTTGAGCAAGAGACCAAACAAAACTCCTTTTAACATTAGTGATGAACTAAAGGCAAGAATTATTGCAGCATTCACCAATTTAAAGGAGGAGACTGTCAGATTCCGAGGTTTTCTAGAAGCTCTGGGTGATGGCAATCGCAATTTTATTGAATAAATTTACTATTTAATATATCAAGATGTTTCTGCGTAATTTTGGTAGGTATATATGTTAAGAGGTTATCTGTCAGTGTTATTTTCATTTTTGCTTAATTTAGAAAACAGTTTATTCATCGCTCTCTATAGTTTTTAAATGTATGCTGGGATCTTCTTTACAATTTGGCTTTTTAGTGCTTGATTTTGATTGTTGCTCTTGTATTTTTCTATGACATATTGGACGCTTTGATATTAATTCTATACTCATTTTCCTTCCTTTAATGTATCTTTATATTTCTTCGCTTTTTACTTATCACTTATGGTCTGCTGTCTTACACGCCAGAGGTCTGTATCTATTCGCGTCCTCAATCATTACGATTGAAAAGCCGATAATTTATTTCATTAAAGTTCACAACCAACTATTTTCAACACCTCTAAACGTGACTGATATATCTGACAGCTATGGCCTGCATTAATAATTTAATTATTTTCCGTTTTGTTTGAGTGAATGTGTTTTCGGTTTGTATGATTGTGTGTGCCTTTACTTCTGAAATTCGTTAAACTGTAACATCATCTCTTTCAAGTGTTTCCTATAAAGCATTGCCAATCTCTTTATGAATATCAATTTGCGCGCTTAGCTTTTTACTTCACAGTCGTATGTTAGTTTATTCTATATTTCATGTACGGAGAAAAAAAATCGTTCAAACAAATTGAATATCCTCTGACACCGGTGAAAAAACATTTTTTTTTTCAATACTAAGACCTCAACATCTGACATTACCAATTTAAAAAAAATATCCATTACGTATCACCAATCGAATAACCCAGAAATCTGTCATCGAATCGATTCAAATATCGCTCTGGACACGAATGTTAATCGATATTTTTAGTCATTCTGTTTTTAACTTCTGGCGCCAGTGTAGACCTCTTAGTATTAACAATAGACTTTTATCAGAGTATCTTATAAGGTAAATATAAATAGCAAATATATAAAAGAAATATATCTAATAAAACCTAATATCAAATATATATATTAAAATATCGTCTTGAAGAAAATCTCATCGAATAAGTAAATATACGATTTAAGTATAAGAGCTTGTTCGTTTAGTCAAGAATTATTAATCATCATATCGCTTACGCAAAAAAATAAAATGTGTATTTAATATCCCAACACGATAGTTAAGAATCAACTTTCAGCAAATACTATGATGATAATAGCAAAACGACGATCTTATTTCATCTCCCTGAATGACGCCTGCCTCGCCTCAGATCAAGCATTATATGAATCTATAAAATGTCCATTTATTACATCAATATATTTAACTATATGTGAGGTAATATAGACTTTCGTTTAACCCTTATCACTCTGTCTGTGCTGTCATTTTCTGTTCAAAAACGTTATCCTGCCACAGAAGGTGATTCTGATCCCTGAACAAAAGTATGTTTGAATTTTATTGTAGTGCTATGAGTTGTGCTATGTCAACAAAAACATCTGAGCGATGATATAAATAAGGATACTACAATTGAGAGAGTGGGAAAAGTAACGCAGAAACCGATGTAATACTAATAATGCAGAGTGCTAATAGTTGATATGGATAGATAGATAGATAGATAGAGAGAAGACAAAACTGCGAGAAGCCGTGAATGTTTTGTTTACAGTATAAATTTGTTATTATTATCAATATTACATTTATTTCGTATGATATAATAAGCGTCCATAATAGTATTTGTGTCGCTACACAAGTTGACTCTGTCCAGGCAAATAAACTTGTAACTTTATATATTTGTACAAGTTTATTCGGCTGAAGAGAGTCAACGTTAGACTCGAAACAGGTGTAGCGATAATTTTCAGCTCATTTCTGATATCTTTTTATTGTAGTACGCGAAAGATTATCCGTGAGTATGAACGGATTTTATTAAAAATAAGCAGATATATTGTTTGCAATTTATTTACTCGGACATATATTTAGATATGTGTGTGTGTGTGTGTGTGTGTGTGTGTGTGTGTGTGTGTACGCGCAGGGTATATCAAAAATGCCTACACAAACTTTAGGTACGTGTTTCTAGCACCAAAACAAGGACTAAATTTCTTTATAAACACATTTAAGTTTACAAATCCTTCGTTTAAGTTTATAGAAAATGTACGGTAGGTGGCGCTGTTTTGTCTAGTTTACGTTTTACATTCGTGTATATTTTTGGTTAGTGTGTCTTCAAAGTTTAACGTGTGTACTCATCTTTACTGGCATGTTTACGACGCTTCGGCCGTTGTAAGAATTTCCAATGATCATTTTATTAAGATCACTGGGGTATGTCATTCTCATTCCATATGCCATATAGTTATCTCACTTTATTTATTCACCACTGCTGTAGCTTGATATTGAACTCAAAACTCTTTGGATCAAATCACGGGAACTAACCAAAGTATATATCCACTAGGCCTTGTGCCGTGGAGAACAACAGCATGTGAATTTCTGGGATTTATGAATCTAATTAATGTTTCAGCAAAATTTTTTACCAGAGTTCATATTGCATTCTTTGACGCTAATTTTTTTTCTTTTGCAATCCGTATTACTGGTTCCCATATTGTATTCATCTATGTTTGGTTTGCTTAGGAGATTTCTGTAGCCTAGCATATGAATTTAACGTGTGTAGTAGTAAGTTAACTGATAAGTGTTCTGTTTAACAATGGCTGGGTATTCATATTGTGAGTAGGCTGTTAAGATTTTTACATATGGCTACGAGGCTGCCCGGCTGTATCATGTTGTTTCCAGATCAAAGGCAGCCAAGTCATCCAAATTTTGTTGCTATATATCGTCGCGTTCCTGAGGCAGGATTCGTGCGACCACAAGCTATGGATCGAAGAAGACCGAGTGTCGCTCGTATACCCGACAACGAAGTACTCATTTTACAGGCTGCAGGTATCACCACACGTCAAGTGGACCTCACATTTCGTACATCTCATAGTACTGCATTTAGAAACATTCAAGAGCAGTTCCTGTATCGGTATCATTTGCAATTCTAATAACTCACCAAGGAAGAACTTTTGCTGATTGGTAATTGAACAAACAACTACTCAGTTGGTTGTCTTTTTAGAACTGTTTACAGGTGACGCGGTATTTGGAAGAGATGGAATGACAAATTTATATAACTAATATTTGTTGAGAGATTGGAATCTCCATGGTGCAAAACTGGCTAGACACCAGCATTAGTTTACGATTACTGCTTGAGATTAAAATGTAGATGACTATCAGGTAGGTCCATATATTCTAGCTATCTAAAGGGAACGGTATACTACTGGCTGTGCCCCTTCTAATACAAAGAAGCGCGCTTAATGCATGAAGCCACTCTAGCATATTATAAACACATTGTTGACTGACATGTACTATGAAAGATGAATAGGTTGCGGAGTACCGTTCCTGAAAACTCAATTATTTGTCATTTTATGTGTGGCAACCTAACATAATTGGTTTATGCAGCAGACATTATTAATGCAGTGAAGCTTCAGCAAACCTGTCGTTGGGCGCCTACGAAACTATTCGACACCGTGTGTAAGTGTCTTCCTGTCAATTATCTGACGAGTGCATGCGTATTTAGATATAAGCAGATTACATTTTGAAGAGCTATCATGCTTTGCTGCTTTAGGATACAACGATGGCCTTTTAAACATATGTTTATGTGGACATTTTTCTTTGTTTTAGTTTCAGAAACCCACCTCCAAATTTTGTGATCGGATTTTTGTACTTTATGTTGGATTTTACATATGAAAGCGTCTGCTGTAAACGTTAAATTTATAAACTTAAAAACGAAGGATTTTCGGATATATAGATTTATATGGACTTTTCTCCCTGTTTTGTGGTGCCCCTATAAAAAAAATGAAAAGTATTTTTATAAACCATAATCACACATATAGTGCATGCATTTGAAGAAACAAGCTGATGACATTTTGAACAGTTGTTATAAGTTGTGTTGAGGTTCAACGATGGCCTTTTTACATATGTTTATGCGGTCATATATCCTTGTTTTGGTCTCAGAAAGTCTTTGGCAGATTTTCTGAACGTATTTTTGTATTTTATCTTGAATTTTCCATTTAATAGTTAGTACCAAAAACGTTAAAATTAAAAATTCAGAACGAAGTACTTACCGATGTGTAAGTTTATATTGACTTTTTTACCTTTTTGTGTGTTGGACAATCTCACAAGTAAATTTTGTAAAAGTATTTTGTAAAAGCTCTACGTTGTATCGAGCACTCTTTATAAAAAAAATGCATGAACAGTGGGTTGAAAACCTACGAGTTCTATAACTTCCTTACAATATTACTATATATATATATATATATATATAGATGTGTGTGGAAGAGTGACTAAGCTTAACTAACCATTTGTAAAGCAAAGTTTTGGAATGCTTCGTTTTGTACTAAAATCATTGTGTTTTTTTTTATGTTACTTAGAATGGAAAATATTGCCATCTTAGCTGGCATTAACGCATACATTTGCAGTAACTTACATCTCTGTCTGTGTATGTCAACACCAAAATTTATGGGTATTTGACACTTCTGTAGATCTGATGACATCCGGTGATTTTGCTGGAGCTGTCCCTTTTCTTTTGACATTCATCTTACGTCTTCAGAATTTTTCACCCCATTAGTTCTTGTAAAGTTTTAATTTCTTCACACTTTCCCACCTGTATCTTTCTCTCGTAATCAAATTTCGACTTTAAAGAATCTCGCTCGAATCATCCTCGTCCTAAGAGCCTACTTTTCGCATACGTCACTTGATCTTCCAGATAATTCAAAGACTAGTTTTTACCGTATTTTTTCTGCATCGTCTTTGTAATTCTAATCGATAACGTGTGCAAAATATCATCGTCTCTTTTATTCTTTCTAAACTATAATATTAATTTGAGGTAAGCTTGAGGAAAAAATGCTTTGATCACTGATTTTCGCCTTCTCAAATGTTCAGGACGGTGGAACTCTATTTTATTGAGTCACTGAATATGTTTGTTCACGGCTCAGCTTTATCATTTCATTTTAGTTATTTTGACTTTTACACATTTTTGAATCAACTGCATCAGTAAACAAAATGAATACCGTCACGTATTTTTTAAAATTATTTTTATAATTACAGTTAAATATCCTTAAAATATTTTTTGAAATATCTTAATATAAAATTATATTAAAATTCCCGCGATTAAATGATTTCTTTCAACATAAAAATAGCCTAGTTGATATTTGTAACCCTATTTTCAGACGGCTGGCATTAATTTTATGTGATTTTCTAGTTAAGAAGAGATTTTCTCTAAAATTGGAGAATACAATTATTTTTGTCGGGAAAAGTAGCCGAAGTAATAAAATTGAAAAAAAAAACAGTTTGAAAAATATAAAGAATATTATTTCTTTTATCAAAGTTGGTTACCTAAAAGTGTAGACATAATATTGTCATTGGGTTTTGACGGTTTGTAATTCTAGGTCAAAATTAGAACTTGGTAATTTTATGTTTACTGTCAGGACGGCTGGTAGGAACAGGGTGCAACTTTTCTCCCCTTCCATCGGAAGGGCGAAGAACTCCCTCGAAGTGGTTTAATGATATTACTTAGATTTCGAGATGCTAAGTCATACATAAAGAGGGGAAAATAGAAATCCCGTACCAACGTTTAACACCTCGGCTTTGTGTCTTTTTAATAAAACTGGAGTGGAAAATAAAATTATGTGAGACGGGGACCTGCGATAAAATGATACGGTCAACCCACGTAATTTTCGTTTTATTGTGGTGTCATTTTTCTTCTATTACTTATATTAGGTACAGCAGATATTTTCTAGGAGCTGTCTAAAATTTTAAATTTATGATCATTTTATTCCCCATGTAATTTCGTAACGATATGCCATATTACTCGAAACGTTATATATGAGGATACACGAGGTTGAGTAGATGACCTTTATTTATTATTTGAATGTGAATTACGTCTACTGCTCTGTTCATTTGAGTGACTTAATAAAGAAAAAAGGTTGTGCATTTTGATGCTGTATATATCGGCTTCAAAAGAAGAATCGGAGAGCCGGGGTCGAATTCCAGTCGAATTCTTGCATTCACTTACGTTCAAATACTTTCTCCCTCCTATTAAATAGTAGATGATTCTATAGACTTGCTTGCTAGCCAGTCTACCACGGAAAGAAACGGTAATCTGCTGAGGAAAAATGTTCTGTTTAGTCAGACATGTTTCTTTCGAGATATGATCGCCCAAACTGACTGATTAAAGAAAAATTATGCGAAATAACACTGTAACAATATCTTATAACATCGTAAATATAAATATTCCGTTATAACTTGGCAGAAGCTGCCTAGTCATCAGTTTTCAGTTTTGATAGACAATTAGTAGCGTATCCGTGTAGTCGTTAAAGAATAATTAGTTCCTACTATCCAAACTTTCCGTCACAGGTGGAATGTGGCGAGTCTCTTGATGTTCTCGTGCTGCTTTCATGAAAAATGCTCGGACGAACTACATTCCATAATTCCCTCCAGGCCTAAACTTCACGGCTAGGTCCCGTCATGTGCCACTTACATTATAGCAAATCATCCACATTTCCACGTCTTTCATTTGTGAAATGTAAGTTCCACTCGAAGTACTTCTTCCTTCGAACCACTGCTTTGTAGAACATACTCTCAAAATAGTATTTCCCAGATCATTAGAATATTAAACTGTTCAAATCTTGAGTTAAATGTCTTCTTTTTCCCATATTCATGTAAAGAACTTCTTACCGTGAGTCTTCACCTCGAGTGGCCACCGGTTATTGTGAACATTAATGTAAAAATATTGCCAATGTCAAAATCAACAAAAATATTTTACTGAGAGCACGGAAAATAAAATACATTTCATATATTAAGCATTACGTTATTATGACGATCGTGGATCAAGTATCATAATTAGAATAGAATTACATGCTTTCGTCTGGAACTGCTATTGTTTATCTGGATTCCTATTTAATAGACGAATATTTTTTCTCTATGAAAAATGATTACTTTCGCTTTCTTCAATTTAATTATTTTAATATTTTTTAGCTACCCAATTCGATCTACCTTAGAATCATCCACCTTAAATAAACCGTGTTGAATAATCCCAAATATTAGAATTTTTTATATTGTTTGTACATTTTGATATCATTAAATTTTACCTATTTTCTCAACTCGTATACTTTTATTTCAGAGATTAACAATTTGATTTTAAATGTTTCACATGAGTTATTATTATTATTCATTGATTTACTTGTACTGATGTCTACTTGCTCGTCATAGCAGTTTCCGGTCTTGTAACGTTCATTTTATAAAGAAGAATCATATGACAAAAAGTATTCATTCAATTATTGTTTTACATATATTTAAAATGAATATAAATATCGTTTAAATGATTGCCATTTAAATAATAGTTCTGAGGGCAATCAGGGTAAAATCTTCAATAATTCTGTAAAATTTGCAGATTTCCTTCTATAATATTATGCAGATTTTCCTTCAATAATATTATAGAGAGCAAAATGAAAATTAAATGCTACAGACACAGGATGCAAGGCCATGCAATAGACAAAAATCTTTCAATATAAAGAAACAAATTCAAATTCCTCATCTCAGATATTCAGAAAAATAAGAAATAAATCTTAAGAATTTTTCTGCTAGATGCACTAACTGAAGTCTAACTACGAAACAGAAAGGATATAAATTTGCAAAGATTAACCATGAACTAAAACACGTTTATACAGTAACTAGTATCGATCGAACGTAGACCCTCAAATTCAACTACAAATTTTCTTACTATCACTCGAAGATAGGCGCCTGTCTGTTTACATATGACAGTGTCCGAGATTAATTTTCGAATAAAGTTAACAAAAGTACCTTATCCTCAGGTAAGTTTTCCAGACCACATACCAATATTCCAATTATGTTTTGGTTGATTTCAGATCGAAATTTCTACGAGTTATAAATATCTGCTTGCTGTTTCATAAATTGTCTCAGATTCCGAAAAAAGAAAAATAGAAGAGTACACGACTTTAACGCCCGTGATCGATATTCGGATTTCCAATCAGTCGATAACCCAATGTTCCAATCCCATGTGTTTGCGTTTGACGCCTGTACAGAAAAGACACGGAGAACAAAAAAAAAATAACGATGACAAAAATGACAGCTGTACGGCAGCATATGTGCCATCCAAGAGAGACAGACTTCTTTAAGGATTATGTGTCGTACGTTTTCATTGTCCATTTTTTCCCTTTGCTTCTTACCTGCTAGCTTATGGAAGTTATATGCTTTGTTCAGGCTGGAAAGCTCACAAAATATTTGGGATAAAAGAAATAGAGAAAGAAATATATTTTAAGAATGTTTGCTTCAAGAGTGATAAAGAAAGAAAAGAAAAAACATTGCGGAAATGTAAAAAGGTGCACATAAAACACACACACATTTAGCAAGCAAGATTGGTAGCTAAACTACTATATAAATATAATTATACTTTAAAGCGGTTAATTCAGTATTTTGTAGCTGAAAGAAAACAGTATGGAGGAAAACACTATGCTACTACTCAGTTTTATATATATATATATATAGAAAGAGAGAGAGATTATAACTTATAGCTTAGAACATGTACAAATTATAATTTACTACAAAAGTGTACATTTTGTACATCGAAAAACAATTTTTCACCTGATGAGACTGTTTTTGCGATGTCTAAAGAAAATGTACACTTTTGTAGTAAATTATTTGTACATGTTGTAAACTATAACTTATAATAAATATTTTTAGCCCTATTTCTAAATTAAGCACTGTTTTAAATTAATGTTTTGAACGTTGTTAACACTTTCTTCCTTTTTTATTCACTTATATATATATATATATATATATATATATATATAAGAAAAATTAAGGGAGACACGTTATTTCATGGTAAATCGGAAGCGTGGGCCTATTTTAGGCGAAACTTTATCAGCTCACGTCTTTATTTTACACGAATTCGTGTACAATCTTCTGCACAATATAGACGGAAGCGAATGATGGTTCGCCTGAAAAAGGCCTATACTTTTTTTCTTATGTTTGCTCTATGTGTATTTGTGTACTTAGAGATCTCTTAGAGTTATTCTAACTATTTTATCTAAAGGGTATTCCTTTGGATTCTTCTCTATCTATACTGCATGCTTATCTCTCTCTCTCTCTCTCTATATATATATATATATATATAAAATTTAGAAGATGTACAAACTACTACAAAATTGTACTTTTTGTTTGGACATTGAAAGAACAATGACTCATTAGATAGTTAATAATGATGATAAACGTTATTTTTTAATAGAAAGTTTTAAAAACTCATTTCCTATTATTTTTTGAAAATTTTCGTAAAAGGTAATAGGATATTAAAAATGTGTGGGGAGAAATAGGGTAGAACATATTAGAAATCAAAAAGAGAATTCATAAAAAGGGGAAAGAAAGAGGAAAGAGAAGGACACCTAATAAATAAAAAGCAAAAGGAAAAATAAAAAAGAAGGAACTGAGAGGAAAAAGACAATAATAACGGATCAAATAGGAGGCCCCCAGATCTAGGTAGGATATATATATATATATATAGACAAAGATTGATAGATGATTTGCATTTCTATTAGCTATTGTGCACATATGTCTACATAAATGCAGACTCAATGTAAGATGTATTATTATTGCAGATGGTACAGAATATATGTGAAGATATGCGGAGAAACAAAAATAGAAAGGGATGTAAGACAAGGATGTGTCTTCTCACCAGATCTATTCAACTTATGCAGCAAGACATAGCTTAGATCCCTAGAAGTCATGCCAAGATTTGTCATTGGCAGCCACAATCTGAATAATATAAGATACACAGATGATACAGTGTTGGTAGCAGACACGTAAAAGAAAACTAACAAGACTTCCTACTGAAGGTAATTAATGAATGCGAAAAGTAAGAACTACATATAAACTACAAGAAAACTGAATACAGGGTCAACAATAAAAAGAAAATCCCAAAATGTCAACTACAGGCCGGGGATAATAGAATCAAGCAGGTCCAGAAACCTGAGTAGTGTTCTAACAGAGATCGGTTATGCAACACTGAGATCAGTAGTTGAATTGGCTTGGCTAAGGATGCATTAAAGAAATTGAGTTGGGTATTGAAAGGAAAATTTCGCTTGAAAGAAGGAAGAGAATAGTGGATTGTTATGTGATGTCTTTTCTTCAATATGGCAGTACAATCGCCTCAAAGATGATGGAGAGACTTGAAAGAACCAAAATGTGGTTCTGCCGAAGTATGATGGGGATATTGCGGACCAAACATATGAGCGACGTAGAGGCTCTGAAAAGTATGGAAGCGAAAAGGAAACTAATACTTAACATCAGGCAACGACATCTGAAGTTCCTTGGACATGTAATGAGGATGGAAGTCATGGTGTATCTGATACTCACAAGATAAAAAGAAAGAGAGAAAAGGGAAAGCAACTGTAACATACTTGATAGGTCTGAGCAAATGAATGACAGAACAAGTTATGTTAGCGGTAAGAGTAGAAAGCTTGTTAAGAGTTACTACGGATAGGGAGATGTGGCAAGACATGATCGCCTACATCCTGAAAAGAAACGCCACATAGAAAAGAAGATTCTGCAATATGTATGTAGCTCTTTGTGTTTATGTGCGTGAACATATATATATAATAAAGAAAATTAAGAGGTTTAGAATCTAGAGTTCTCCGGTAAAAAAAAAAAATTAAAAGGGCAGGGATACATATAAATCTAAGAGTATTTCTTCGTAACTAAAATGTGCACGTATAGCGGGAAAGATGTACGTTTTCCTCAAACATGCCCTAACTACTAACCTATATTTTACATTTTCAAAGTCGATCATCATACTGATTAGATAAATTAAACATCCATATGACGTAAATTTTCTGATTCCTCACCTCTGCCATAACTCTTTAATAAACAAACTTATTGCTTTGTGCATTCAAATGTAAATTATTTTCACCTAAATTATTGAGCATTGCCTGATAAAAGCTTTAAAACCCGAAACTTAGAAATGTCCATCTGGCAATGTAAATTAAATTTGAATTAAAAAAACTAATTTACATATATATACTTTACGGAGAGGTCGTACATCATTGTTTTTTTTTCTTTTACAACTCTTGAAATTATCCTGCACATATATAAATCTACCATCCGCCGGTGCATTGAATACTGCTGACATATCTGGTCGGGTGCCCATACTATCCACCTTGTTGTCCTTGACAAAATCCAACGGAGAATCTGTAATGTGATCGATCTCGACTTAGCAGCTCAGATACAGTCACTTTCACACCGGCGCAATGCAGATTCCCTGTGTCTCTTCTACAAATACTTTCACGATTTCTGCTCCGATGAATCAGCTCACCGGTACCTCCTATATATGAATTTACTCAAGCCACAAGATTAGCAAACAGGTCCCACTATTTTACTGTGAAACCAATAAATTGTATACGCAAATTCTACTCCATCAGCTTCTTTACTCAGACTTCTCGCCTGTGGAATTCCCTTCTGTTTATTTGCTTTCACGACAGCTACAATTTTCAAGAATTTAAATGTAAAGTCAATAGTCATCTCCTATCACTAACTTCCGTTCTCTCTCTCATGCTCCTTTCTCTATCCACTCCACTTTCATCAGTATTCTCATCCTTCTCTTACCCACTTTCTGACACCCCCTATAATCTGTCACCCTTTCACGTAGCTTTCCTTCTATATAACACCTTTCGCACCAGTATGTGCATGAGTATATATATATATATATATACTCATGCACATAAGCACAAAGCGCCACATACATACTGTAGGATCTCTTTATATATATATATATATATATATATATATATATATATATAAAGACAGAGTGAGAAAAAGCGAGATATGCGATAGGTGGTTTTTATGTAAGTGGTAATTTTAATGTAAGGGTTAACAGTGTGCTTTATGAAATTAAAAGGCACCGCTTGAATAGATACTGAACGTTAATTAGGTTGGGACGAATTTGCTTGACTAACAAAAGTCTAACGTCGACATTTATTCGTGGGTATAGATATCTACTGAAACACACGCGCTTCTGTGCGCGGGCACACATCTAAAAATTAACTCTGCAGGTTCATGCGTATTAAAAATAATGGGCACGTAATAAACACACACACACGTACCCACTCAAATCAAATACACACACATTTGATATACAAACGCCTCGAGAAATTTGATCATTAGGCACTCCTTTGAATATATTTCTTATATATATATATATATATATATATATATATATCATATGTGTTATTTTTCGTGCCTAGTATGGGTCGTAATTCAGCCTTTTGTGCTGTTTTTTGACAACAGAGTTTTCTGTTTCTTACTTCTCCAGTTATTCTCTTTTTATACTTGCCTAATAATTTGAATATGATCCGCTGAATCGGGGAGGTAGTACACCATTGTTATTTTTCTTTTACTACTCCTGATTATTTTCGTTTTATTTCGTCCTTCCTCGTGTCATCTTTTTTCTTTAATGATAATCTTGTTCTCTCTTTATTTACTTCTTCATAGTTGTTTGTCTTTTCATTATCACTTTCTTCCATTTCCTGCTCGCTTATACTTTTATAACCTCTGCTTCTTTTTACTGGCCTTTCATTTCTACATCATCCAGTTCGTTTCTGCTTCAAAACTGTTCTGCATGTGCCTGTACATGTTGTCCCCCTTTTTTTTCCCCAAACATAGCAGTTTTGTGTAATTTTAGTATTAGAAAATGTGTTCCATCTGGATAGTATTAAACATTTTTAAAGTTTGAAATTATGTATTGTTTTATTGTAATTTGTTTGGAAAATGTCACCTGCGTGCTCCATATTCTGGGGTTTGTAAGGATGTATCAATTTTATTGTGTGGATGTCACGTGATCGCCTCAAATATTTTCTTCATGGGGTCTGTGTGTGGGAGCGTAATTCTTGAAAGCACACACTTACGCACACATACACACCACGTACATATATATATATATATGTGTGTGTGTAGATAGGAATGTTAATGACCGCTTCTCCGAGGATTAATTCAGAAATAGAGAGATGGACCGAAAAATTTGAACTTTAAATATATATTTTTAGGAGACACGCAAAAATATCTCTGTATGAGTCGATTCATTTCGATTTTCTTTTGATTTATTTATAGAGGGACATGACAGTTTACTCCTACTTGTTTATCTTGTAAGTCTTCCCCCTCTCTTTCTCTCGATCTCTCTCTTTCTCTATCCATCTAGCTATGTATCTACCTATATATATATATATATATATATAAGGAAAGAGAGAGATGTTTGTTTCTCATCGAATTTAATGTTGAATATTATTATTGTCGTTTTGTTTTTTCTTTCTTCTGTTTATTTTTTAAAATAAATCCTTTGCCTTTCGTGTTACAAACTTGTATATTTAACGAAATAAGAAACGCGTAATATCAAAAATAATACTGACTTTTCTATAAATGTCTCGAAGATCTTGTTTTCATATATCTTTTCAAAAGATTTAATTCATCTTTATAAAAATTACAATTCGCTCATAAAACTGTGCACAGAAACAAAAATAATACTTGTGGCATATATGTACATTATGTTAACTTTCATTAACCCATGTATGTGAGATGTCACTACTTGAATTTATAAATAAAGCATTATGAACTTTTGCTAAAATTGATATAGAGTCGCCCATATCAGTGAAATCGCTGTCAAGACTACGATATTTATTTTACTTATTTCACCCCAAACAAGGCGATAATGCCACTAAGACAAAAGTATTTACTGAAACCGAAAAGCATCGTATATCAATTTCAAATGGTCTTCCGTTCTTTCTTCAGTAAACCTTTTCTTTAGCTGATTATAGTATCTTTGAATTAATATAAAGTAACTGCGAAATTAAAATCTGTTAGTATGATATCCATATCTTGTTGAAATATAGTTGAATTCACTGTTATGCTACAAGTAAGTATGTTAAATTTATAGAATTCTTCGTGCGAATTTATATTTGTTAGTTCTGATATTCTACTTCAGTCTGGATTTGTAAATACGCAATACGTTTCAAAGGAATCCAGCTTGAGGAATTTTATTTTTTAATGGTTTAAATTTTCAGAGGTTTCTTAAGAATTTAGTAATGGGTAGATATGTGTCTTTAAACATTTGTTTAACTTTGAAGAAATCAAAACAGACACGACTTTTTTACATACACTGCTTGTGTTGCCTACTTTCAATAATTAATCCTTCTGATTGTTGTCTGTAAAATTCATTCTTGACTTGGTATCGTGATATCTTAGATAATACAAAAGTGGTAGATGCTTTATGACGAATCAATCTAACGATTTTGTCGTTCGTAAAATTTGAAATGATAGTTTGTATATTGTTTATGGAAGGATAATGAATTTAATTTCTCTGAGATTTTTATCGCTTTTTGGCAATCCTCGATACATTTATAAAAACTCGTTGTTTCACCCAATATTAATTCGATTATATTTAATGTGTATTTATATGTTCAGTTACACGAGACGTTGCTCAAAGAATACAGAAAAATCCATTTATTTTATGGAACCGCCTTTCGATTTTGACACACACATACATGTATAAACATAGATATTTGTCTATACATATGTGTATCTATATACACATGCATGTACATACATATGTATACAGACATGCATATACATATGCGCGTATAAAAAATTAACATACAAATATATGCATACATATATAAACATAAATATATGCGCATATATATATATATATATATATATATATATATATATATATATAATGCACACACACACAAACACATATATATATTGTTAAATATATGCTCTATTAGTGAGGGAAAAGTTTGTTTAATATTGGAGAGTATTACTATGGAAATAGTAGACACGAGAATCAAACCAGCATAGTGTCACTCTTTCATACGTTAAGTGATCTTCAGACTGAAAACCACGTGAAGGCATGAAACTAACTCTCGATATATTTCGTTGAGTGCTGTGCTTACACAATACCTTTTTTCCCATTTATATATATATATATATATATATATATATTTGGCAGCATTTTTCATTAAAGTTCTGTCTATTTTGTGTAAGATCCTTTCTTATGATCTGATTAGCTTGATAGTGTTGTCATGGAAAGACAAGAAGTCGCAATAATTGTTGATATTTTTTATCAGGTCTGAGCATTCGGCTTACATAAGCCATTATCATTATTTTCTTGTCTAAGTATATGCGTTGAAAATATATACTATAGGTATATTTTCAACTCATATACTTAGACAAGAAAATAATAAACGAAAACTTAATATTCTAGAAGCTATCTACATCAAACAGTTTAAATCTAGCCTAAATAAAATACATTTCGACACCTCCACTAACATACTTCAATGCTTATAATCGACGGGAGTTATTATACTTACCCCTACACCATAGTAGTAGCAGTCCTCAGACCAATCCCCTTATGCCACTATACACTCAATTGACCAAAAACCCACTACCATCATTCCTTCTCGGCCTACAGCCACGTGAGACACAATAAATGGACCTGTTTAATTTTCTCGTATAACTCCACTCTGTTAATAATTTAAATGTTCTATGTTCACTGAACATTAAATGTTCATCCTTTGATAATGGCTTATGAAAGCCGAAAGCTCAGACCTGATAAAAAATCAACAATTATTGCGATTTCTTGTCGTCTTTCCATGACAACACGATCAAGCTAATCAGATCACATGAAAGGATCTTACACAAAATAAAAAGACAGAACTTGTCTATATTATTCAATAAAACCTGTATTAATATATATATATATATATATATATTATCTTACATTTCAGGCACAACACAAATTTTTGTGCATTATGCAGTCATCAGGAGGATATTATGAACTGTATGCTTGTCAATTTGAATTTTCATATATTAGCGTTGCTTATGTTAAGGTCGGAATGAGTTTTAAATTGAATGTGACAAATATTTGTATTTATTAAATGTTAATTTAATTAGATTTATGCCGAAACACAAAAACAGAATAGGAAACTAAAATCGTCGGAGACAAAATCTATTATTTATGGTTCAGAATTATAAAGGGTTCCGATGTATTAATTGAGCTTTGAATGGAACTTTACTAAGTTTGTTTATATTTCCCTCTACGAATGAAAAAGTTATAATAAAAAAAAAGTGAAAATTAAAAAAATTTAAAAAAATCTAGACGATTTAAAAATATAATAGATTGAAAATAGAAGAAATAAAGAATAATTAAAATATTAAAAAATTGAGTAAAATGGTATAAAATAAATACGAACAGATATGTACATACAAAATACAAAAACATACATACATATGCATGTAAGCTTAAACACACATACACACACACCCATATACATATATATAAGTACAAAGTAAACACACATATATATATATATATATATATAAATGAACAAAGTAGTAGTAAACACACTAAGGTATAAAATGGAGAATATAAATATGAAAAATACAAGTCGGGACTATGTAGATGATATATACGTGTGTGTGTGTGTTTGTTTCATTTTCTTTTCTTTTGCCTGATGATAGGGTCAAAGTGAGACGCGAATCCATAAACCCCGCGACACAGTCATCAAGATATATATATATATATGCACGTACCAAATATATAATATAGCAACATTTAAAGTGGGCTTAATAAGCGACATAATCGTACGTCATAGAGAAGCTCAGATATATACTAATCGCTCTCAGACGTTAGGTTCTTACAAGCCGTGATATACTGTGTCTAACGAATGTCTAATTCTACTTTTCACATTGTCAAGAATTAAATATCATTTGTTTTCGGTTATCACATTTCCACTGGAAATATCTGATGAAAAATATTCTCGCCAAACCTGTGTAGCGTATTGTGATACCGACCGAACAAAAGCGAGACCGAATGTTGGCTCTATGCCGACCAAATAGCGAATGAATAAAAAATCACCTCCTCGCAGGTGGATTCGCGTATTGTTCCGGTTGAAAAATAAAAATTAATCAAATTTCCATTTCGCGAGCCTACGCGAATTTTATTTACCAGCCAATGGGAAGCCCAGAATCAAATTCAAGTATGAAATTCCAAAACAAGCTGCGTTTTAATCCAAAAGGCAGATATAAAAAGTGGAGAAAAAGCATCGTTAGACAGACAGGAAAACGAGAGGAGAAGAGTGTAATTAATGTCTCCTTGACTACTATGCTGACCTCTTTCTTTCTCCCTGTCTCCAAACTACTTATTGACCTATTCAAAGACATTCCTCAAAGTACTTATTGTTTTACTGACCTTACTAGCTGCAACTTCAAAATGAACATACCCTTACCTTCAAGACACTTCCACACTCCTAAGCCTTTAATCTCTTTCAGCTCATCATTATTTGTCATGAACAATTTAACCTCCTTTGAACTTATATTCAAGTATTATTTTAATTGTAAAAACATTAATTGAAATGTGTCTATATATATAAATGTTATTTTATACTCAAATTGCCTTTCTTGAGTTTATAATCATTTTATGAAATATAGTGGGCTATCTTCCCATAAGGCCGAATTCCGTTAACCTGGTCGGTATACAGTTACCATTCATTAGAACGTAATCCTACTACTACTAGAAAGAAAATAAATAAGAGAAGATATACCCGCTATAAGCGCACTGTTTGATCTTCCTCCTTTTCTTCTTTTTCTTCTTCTTCTTCTTCTATGAGCCTTGTCCTTTCAGGACATAGACGATCATAGCCTTCCACATCAACCCATCTTTGGTGGCACTTAGCACGCTTTCTCCTTTTTCACCACACAAACCCAGTTCTGCCACCCACCCGCTCAGGCCAGTCAAGTATGCTACACGCTGTTTTCTCGTGGCTCTCCTTCGTTCCATCTGGCCTATCAGATTCTCCAAACCCTAATTTTCTCATTGCACGTCCGAGGAATTTTAGCTTTAGTATTACTTTTCTTTTCTTTTCCATACTTTCCAAAACCTCTTTATTGCTCACATGCTTGATCCATGATATTCGCAGCATCCTTCTCTAGAACCACATTTCAATTTCTTCAAGTTTTTCCTTCATCTGCGATGAGATGGTCCAGTATTTACTGCCGTATTGAAGAAGTCACAGCCTATAGCAATCCAGTTCACACTTCTTAGTTTCTAGCGAGATTTTCCTGTCTCTTAATGCTTTACTCAGCATCTGGAATGCGTTCTTGGCCATGCCAACTTTCCTTCGGATCTCTATGTCGCTTTGTCTTCTGTTAGAACACTTCCCAGGTATTTAAATACTTGTACCTTCTTGACTTTTGTATTTCTCACCGGTCTTTGACATTTTGGGCTTCTCTTTTTGCTGATGACCATGCATTCGGATTTTTTCAAGTTTATCTGTAGACCTTTCTTGTTATCAATTGCCTAACTTATGTTGTATCATCTGCGTAACATATGTTGTTCAATTTGTAGTCTCTGTGTACAAATCCTGGCATGACATCTATGGTCCTTAGACATATCTCGCTGTAGAAGTTGAATAGATCCGGTGAAAAGACACATACTTGTCTTAAACCCATTTCTATCTTTGTATATCTGCTGAATTCCATAACTCTTCGTATGTAGACGGTTTGCTGTCAGTAGGGATTCTCGATTACTCTTTGTATTTCCCAGACAAGTCTTTAATGCTTGTGACAAAAACTGCTGTTTAAAACTGTCTGTATTATAGCTTTGGCTCAAATCAACTCCATTTACACCTAAGCAAGTACCTGTCTAAAATCCAACCTGCCAGTCTTATGTCCTTTAAATTCCTGGGTTAAGAAATAGAGAAACCCACAAAACAGCATCTGTTAAAACCACGACATCGAATACATCGTCAAGCACCTCATCTGCTCTTATTGGTTTTGAAGCATTGGCAATATCTTTCGGGATCGAATGAATTAAGGCTGGATCATCGGATTTCACTAAACATTTTATTGACCGGTAACCATTAAGTGGCATTGAATGAGGAACATAAATATATATTCATAATGTATGTAATTTATACTAGGATGTTTCAGAGAACCTAATAATTTCCATAATTGCTGTGAGAAGCAAAGGAATCACTACATCTGGCTGATGTTAGCACAGTGGAAGAGTATTACATTTTCTCGCTAAATACATAATATTCACAGACCTGCAGAAAGTTATATTGACGGTAGAAGAAAATATTTCAAGCATTTGTGAAATCGATATCCAATTAGAGCATTCTATTTGATAGAAGATACATTCAACATAAGTGTGTCGTAAATTCGTAAAATGCCTTCTATTTTAGTAAATCTCTAAAAAAATTAGATTGGTATTATATATATATATATATATATAGTTACGTTAATTCATAAATTTACAACTGAGAGTGCACACATGTAAAGTAATATTTTACAGGTATTATTAAAAAAGTGCTCCATGTAGTAAGAAAAGAGCTATTATATATATATATATATATATATATATATATATATATATATAGTTCTACGTCGATGGCACGACTGGGAATTATATGCGTTTTGCAACATCAGGTCCATTTTTCAACCTGACACATTAATAGATTTGAATTTAAGTTCACTCCATTTTCATGGGAGTTAAATCTTAGAAAGTTAGGTTACTGCTCTTTAATGAAAAGAGTAAAAATTTAAATATTCTAAGATTATGTGTAGACAGAAATTTTAAAAGTAAATCTAAAATACAAAATATTAAAATGAAAGAAAAAATCAAAGAGGCGTAATTCATAAAACGTACAAACTTAAATATGCTATGATTGCATGTCGATAAAAAAATTAAATTTAAAAATTAAAATTGAAATTTAAAAATACTAAAAACGAGAGAGCAGAAACCAAATCGGCGTAATTCATGATTATTTATAGTTATATTTGTGGGAGAATGAAAGAAAAAATGTAGTGAGGAAAGTAAGGGAGTAAGTAAGAAAGAGAGGGGCAAATGCATAAAGAAATCTATAATAATCGGGGTCTAAGATTTAAAGTAAGTATTTTTTATATGGCAGCATGCGGTCATCAATTCGCTTTTTTATTTAGTAGATTAGGGTTTTTCATATGGTTTAAAATAAGTTTTTTCTCAAAGGCATAAGTTTCAGCTATTTTTTCCGTTGTATGATTTGTGATTTAGAGACGATATTCCAGGTAATAACTGAGTTATTGCAAATGCTTTTAAGTTTAGAATAATATAAGGATAAACCAATGCTGTTACTGTATTTACTGTTGTTTATATACAACATAGAGTAATTATATTTCATTTTCTACCTTTTAGAAGTGCTTATAATTTTTAAACAGTATTTCGGTCATGCATTTGACATTTAATAGACTGGTTTCATTTTTATGCTGTTGCAATTTTTTTAAAGGGTAATTATTGTTAGTAGTAGGGCGACTGATATGATTCAGGTGGGCCAAATATTTATTTGATATTATAGTATTATGTTGTGAAATATATTTATCTGTTCTTAATGGAAATATAACTGACTTTAAATTTAACATTTTTTTTCTAGTGAGGCTGAATGTAAGAATTATTTGTGAATTAAGTTTTGGAAGAATTTGCCAATGTTTGTTTGGACATTACGGTTGAAGGATGGGTCAAGCTAAACAATGTTACGTTTACGTGATTTCACTTTATTTCTGCCTATCTTTTTAACGGATTATTCTAAACTAGTGTTGAGTTTACTTTTTTCTAAACCATTAATGCATTTAATTTGAGAATTGTTAAACATTTTCTTTTTGCTAGAGTTTTTACTTAAACGAAATAGGATGGATTTGTTTAAGATTTTGTTGATTCTATGGGGGTAATTTGATTCCCTAATAATGTATTTATAGTTTTGTGAGTTCTTATTCGACGGTTTGTACCGACCAATGATTAGGTCGAAGGTAACAGCTAAGAATTTTACGATTTTAGCGTTAGTGATGGTGGTAATATTAAGATGGAAGTTTTGAAAAACTTGATTAGATTATTTCTCAGTTTGTCCGTTTTTTGTGAACTAGTTTTACAGATCATAATTAATGTGGCGTTTCGGTAAATTCTGGCATTACGTAAAACGAAAATGTGCCTAAGATTTCAGTGCAAATAACAGTACGACCAAATCACAGGCCGCTGCAGATAAATACGTTATATCAATCTGTCAAATTAAAATATGCACTTGATGTCTACATAACGCATGAAACTCCGAGTTGTGCCATGGACGTAGGGCAGTATATATATATATATATATATATATATATATATATATATATATATACACACTACATAATTATTAGGCCATCCAATTTTTTGAAGGAAATGATGTATTTCATATATTTAGTATTTATTGCCAAATAAAAATAGGATGGTTATTTTGTTATTAAAACTTTGCAAAATTTTACAAGGCAAGAAAGCAAAGATGAACTCGTTCAAATCAGCCTAAATTTTATTATTTCTTTCATTAATGAAACTAATTATTAATTTTTTATAAATTTATTTAATGCGTTTGTTATTCTGTAATATTAAAAAAACATATTTTCATTTACAATTATTCACTTGGCAATAAATAGAGAAAAAATTGATGAAATACATCATTTTTTTTAAACATTGGTGGCCTAATAATTATGGCCGTTAGTGTGTGTGTATATATATATATATATATATTCAGAAATTATAGCATGGATATATTATAATATCACTACAAAAGTAGCTGTTTTGTTTCGACACTTCTTTTGTCTTGTCAAGTGATGTGGTTTATTTCAAATTGTAGGGTTTTAAAAGGTTAAAACCAAGCAAAACGCCTTTAATCTGAGAGGCATTGTTGTATGCACAATGTGGACCAATCAGAGTAAAACAATTTATAATTTGCAGAATATGTGAGCAGACTTAAGAATAATTTGCGGGGGGGGGGGGGAATTATTATCAATATTTGATTAAATTGAGATCAGCATTATTAATTAACAATTAGATGTACTTTATTATTGTTGAGAAATTAAAAAAAAAATTCTAAGTTTGACAATTTGTTAGATTTAGAAAGTTATTCATATATTAAACGAGGAAGAGAAAGAACGCACACAGAAATAAACCTACAAACATAAACACATGGAAAAATAGACGAGTATATTCACAAACACTGGCAAACAGGCACAAATACAGATTAATATACCCACGCATATATACATGCACAAATTACAAAATTTTGTTTTTATCGACTTGTCAATTTTTCCGTCAAATTTTAAAGCTCTATTTAGACATAGACTGAATTGCCACATATTGGTTACAGTCAGGGTGAATTCGTAACGTGACTAGCCTTGAATGAATGAGGTCGTGGCAGGCACAATCATATTGCAATGCATGAAAATATAAACATAATTAGATATATACATACGCAAATACACAAGCTAAGAATGAAAATGAACCCGACTAAAAATTCCACAGATCTTAAATATATATATAACCACATAGATGGAAATACACGAAAACTCTGGCATCAAATTTGGTAGATACACTATACACAAATTAAATGCGTATGTATGTACAAAACGTCACACATATACATATATATGCTAAGCCCCATATCGTTCACAAGAAGTTAAGCCTGTGTGAGCCCCAGTTGTCTAGCAAGCGTCAATCAGTGTACAAGTGTTAATCTGTCTGTGTTTGTATAAAAGGCGTCACGAAGACAAATATTCCTCCCAATTTTCATCCGACTTTCACAAAAATTCATCAATATACGCATCTCTAAATACATCCATTATTTTAAATAAAAAATTAAAACAGTTTTCTGACGATCGCAAAAGCTTGAAACCCAGACCACAAACTTACACACATCTAACTAAATATCTGCCTATCTATCTATACAGATACATGCACACATACATATATACATATCACATATATACATACATACATATATATATATATATATATATATACACATACATATATATATACATATATACACATACATATATATACATACACATACATATATACACATACATACACACATACATAAAAATCCATACGTATATACATACAAACATATACACAGACATACGCAAACATACATATATATAGATATAGATATGTATACATGGACATCTGAACATGCATACAAATATGAATATGTATGCATATACACACATACGTACATACATATATATATATATACATACACACATGCATATATATATATATACATACACACATACATATATATATATATATACCCATACAATGTAAGACATACACACACATGCAAGTAAATGCATACATATACATACATATGCGCAATTAAAGAAAATATCAATATGTCAACTCGTACAAAAGAACAGATGTACACACACACACACACACACATATATATATATATATATATATATATAAACATAGACTAATGCTTAGACATTAAATTGCCTATATTTCATGGGTATATTTGGCATTAATTTGCCTATATTTGATTTGTATTTACCTTCATCCTACTCGGACGCTCTAACGAACTACCCCAGGTACACAATCCGGTACATATCGGCACAATAACACTGGACAAGCACCCAACTAAACACTGACCGCCAACTTAAAAAGATATGAGCATCTAATCCGACATCGATTATTCGACAGAACCCAAACCAGTAAAAACCAAAGCCCAACAGGTTTCCTCATAGCAACGACCGTCAAACCAACACCTAATAACCATGATTCTCAAGGCCTAAGACCCACACTGATTTCTAACTCTCTATAATTCCCAGATCACGCGAAAACGATGTCGTGTATAATACCCCACAAACATACAACCCGCCGACCAATATCGGATCGAAAGACCGGCAAAAATCAGTATGATAACACATGGCGAATGACACACCCAGTAAAAATCAACCAGAACGTCCAACCCGAACAAAAGCATCCACCAAAAAGCAGTTAAAGAGATTTTCCTTAATTTTTCAATATTACAACCCAGATTTTAATGTGAATGCTGAACTATGTTTACAATGAACAGTGAGCTCATTCCTCTGGTTTAACAGTTTAACCATGTCTCTAAATTTGATAATTTCTAATTTTTCGTTAAGACAGAGGTAGCAAGGTGCGCGGAGGAAGTTACAATTTCGGGCCTGTGTAAGAAATTTCCAATGATTAGCTCTCCTTTATATTTAGCACGTTTTTAAGAATAATGTTTATTTGGATAAGGAAATTATTCCCTCTATACGTACCCTATATTTGGTTATATATATATATATATATCTATATATATATATATATATATATATATATATATATATATATATATATAATGAATTACGAATATTTTGGAAAGTTTTGGGGCCGGTTCACTAAAATATGTACAAATGTCCATATAAAATTACGTCCACATATCCTTTGTTTTTGTGTTATTAAGTTTAATGAAAGTTTACTGTAGATTGTGCTACATTATCATGTTGACTGTTACATTTGTACAATAATGGCTAGTTTGTCTTCAACGTTCAATATGTTGAGTAGTGAGACAGCTGAGAATTTTTCTGTTTAAAAATGGATATATATATATCCATATCGTGAGAAGGCAGATAACGTTTTTACATGCGCACAAATGTTAATGGAGGCCAGACTGTACTGCTGTATCAGATTGCATTTTCACACCGAAGGCAACGAAGCCATCTAAAAGTTGATGCTGTTTATTGTGCTGTTTGTATGTTAAATAGGTTTATCAAGAGAAATGCATTTCATTTGCACGCATGGAAATAATAAGTAATGTTGGCTAATTATGGAAAATCGTAATTAAGGATGGAAATTTGAAATTGGTCATCTGTGATAATCAAAATGATTGAAACGTGTGATCCTCAATACCAACAACGACTAGATTAATTAAAATACGAGACAGCAAAGAACTCTTGTTAATGAAATGCATACATACATACATACATACACACACACACACACACACATATATATATATATCTAATTATTGTTAATCATTTATTGATAAGAATTAAATTAGACCAGTATAAAGGTTGTCTAAAAAGTGTTCAATACTTATATAATGTATAGCATTTAAATATTTTCATTTCAAAGATAGTTGACTACACAACCTTGGTCTCAAACTGTCAGCATCCTCCAGCGATTTTTCTAAAACTCCTGAAGATACCGAAAGATTTAAACCCAGGTTGCGTAGTCTGCTAAATTACAAATGAATATATATATATTTGTGTGTGCGTGTGTGTGTGTGTGTTGTTTATTGAGGCAGCAATCTGTTTTTGTGCAAGTTGCGTTAAAAATGACAATGCTATGGTTAAGTTTTTATGCATATTTTCTTGAGATCTGATGATATTTTTCTCTTCAGAACATAAATTATATAAAAAAAAATGTCTGAAAATTTTATTAATCCAAGCGTTTTCGGCTATAACTTTTAGCTATTATTAAGGATAATAAATTTTATTTTACTTTGAACTGAATTAAATTTAAATAAAATAAGTTTGTCCTTAAAAAAATTACTTGAAAACTTATTTATTAGCAATAACTATAGTAGCTTATCTGTTATTTTTATTAAACTGACACACACACACACACACATATATATATATATATATATATATATATATATATATATAAAAACACACACACAGACTGTGTGCCGGGCAAATTGTCATTTTTATTTATAATTTCGGGCATGTGTGATTGTTTTTTTGTTGTTTTTTTTAGTGTGTATACTTCAGAATATAGTAGCATCATTTAGGCAACTTCTGTGAGAAACAGTTACCATGACGCATTTCACTCTACTATAAATTAGGAAACGGCATGGTGTACAGCTTGGCATTCAGGCCGGAAAGTCTAATGTATTTCAGAATGTTTGGGTGTCAATCGGACGAAAGGGCAAGTGATTTAGAATGAGTTGGATGAGTCTAACGGTGATTACGAAGGTACGCCAGCTCGGAAAACACTCCTTGGTCGTTCTGCTAAGAGTGAACAGCTGAAATTTATGCGAACCTCACTCAACACGGAGGCCAACATCAAGTGCTTTAAGAAAATAGTGCTAGCCCAATGTCAAAAGAGTGGCCGTTGGAAGACCCGGTGTTTGGTATCAGGACGCTGCACATTGTCGCACAAGCAAAATCCAGTTATGACTGTTAGACAACATAATTACTTATATTTGGCCGCCTATCTTCTAAGTCTGCTCCCTGATTGCTTAATAAACGTGCGGCACAGTTGAATGAGAGACCAAGAAATCTCCATTTTAACACCATGAATGTAAGGATTACGACCGCGTTCACTAAAAGAAAATACTTCAGAAGAACTGCAAGAGATTTCGAAGTCGTCTAGAAGCTGTGATTGAAGCTACTGACGATGTTATTGAATAAATTCATTTATATTTAATTCAAGATATTTTTGTGAAATTTTGGTAAATATGTATTCTCTCTTCTTATTTTCTTTCACTTTAGGTCATAGTTTGTAATTTATTTCGCCTTATAAATTTCGCCTATATAAATGTTGTTAAAAATTCCTCGATGGAATGACTATATCGAATCCATTGCCAAATCTGCTGCTATGAAAGTGGGCTCCCTGTGCAGGGCCCGGAAATTTTTCCCACCTGAAACTATTCTGCACATATACAAATCTACCATCCGCCCGTGTATTGAATATTGCTGCCATATCTGGTCGGGTGCCCCTGCTGCTCTCCTTGGGCTTCTTGACAAAATACTGACTTGGCAGACCGGCTGCAGCCGCTCTCACACCGGCGTGATGTAGCTTCCCTGTGCCTCTTCTACAAGTACTTTCATGGCTTCTGCTCCGATGAGCTTAGATCACTGGTGCCGCCTAAGCACGAATTTACACGAGATACTAGATTAGCAACTAGGTCCCACCCTTTTACAGTTAAACAAATAAGATGTAACCGTAAATTCTACTCCAACAGCTTCTTTTCTCGCGCTTCCCGCCTATGGAACTCCCTTCCACAAGTCTGCTTTCCCGACAGTTACAATCTCCAGGTGTTTAAATGTAGGGTCAATAGACACCTCCTATCACACTAACTCCCAACTATTCACACAACAAAGAGGTAAAAAATGAACGCGATTCAAAACAATAGAAATTATCAAAAGTCTTTGCAGTTAAAATTTTGAAGATTGTAGCTATGAGAGAAACAGGTAAACAGAAAATAGTTCCAAAGGCGGAAAACGCGAGAAAAGAAACTATTTGAATAGAAATATCAGATATTTTTAACTATTTAAACAATAATGGGTGGGACCTGGATACTAATCTAGAAGTTAGCTTAAATTCATGTGGTCGGGGTACCAGGAAAAAACTTTTCTAAACAATAAACATAAAAATATCAGCAGAACGCAGGAGGTTGCATACCAAAATTTCCCAAATTATATATGAAAATAATACGTTCAAATTTCTTATGCATTAAATTGTATTCCAAGAAGAGAATGTTTTAAATGCACGCGTGAATGCATTTTGCTATAATTATATATATATATATATATATATATATATATATATAATATATTTTATTAATATAAAAAAGATATGAATTCTTGTCATCCTATTGAATATTTGTGAATTTTACCCGTCCATCACAAAATCTGTTAATATCTGATATCCGTTTCGCAAAATATTACTGCACTATTAGCGATCGCGAAATGAAAATCATAGATCTATCTATCTATCATCATCTATCTGCCACAGTCTAACTTCTATTTCTGTGATTCTTTCTTTTTTTTTTCAGTCTGCCCTCTTGTATATATCTCTTTATTTTTCTCTTACTTTTCTATTACTGCGAATACATACACATGGATATTATCTTATAACTTTCAGTAAAGAAAACGCAAACCAGATTCTATATCTAACTAAAAGTTGCCGCAATAATTGAACGGATAAATTCGTCGGTTTCCGTTTTCGTAGCGCTGAGATTTTATTAATATTTTTTTTTCGATTTCGGATTTGCAATTGTATAAAAGAGTAAAAAATATTCACACACGTTTTCTCATCTCACCCTCTCTCTCGCTGTCAAACAATCTTGCAAATATTCAGCCACACATATACAGACACAAGCGCGCATACATACACACATAAAATATATATTGTTAGTGTATATATATATAAAAAATGTATTGGTAGGGTATAAGTATATATATATATATATATGGTTAGTGTATATACACATTTATATTTATATATATATATAAATATATATTGATTGTGTATATATATATATACATTGTTTGTGTGTATATATATATAAATATTGTTATGTATATATATATACATATATATATATAAATATTGTTTATGTATATACATATATATATATATTGTTTATGTATATATATATATATACATATATATTGTTTATGTATATATATATATATACATATATATTGTTTATGTATATATATATATATACATATATATTGTTTATGTATATATATATATATATACATATATATTGTTTATGTATATATATATATATATACATATATATTGTTTATGTATATATATATATATACAAATATATTGTTTATGTATATATATATATATATACATATATATTGTTTATGTATATATATATAAATATATATTGTTTATGTATATATATATAAATATATATTGTTTATGTATATATATATAAATATATATTGTTTATGTATATATATATATAAATATATATTGCTTTATATATATATATATATAAATATATATTGTTTATGTATATATATATATATAAATATATATTGTTTATGTATATATATATATATAAATATATATTGTTTATGTATATATATATATATAAATATATATTGTTTATGTATATATATATATAAATATATATATTTATGTATGTATATATATATAAATATATATGGTTTATGTATGTATATATATATGAATATATATGGTTTATGTATATATATATGAATATATATGGTTTATGTATGTATATATATATAAATATATATGGTTTATGTATGTATATATATATAAATATATATGGTTTATGTATGTATATATATATAAATATATATGGTTTATGTATGTATATATATATATAAATATATATGGTTTATGTATGTATATATATATAAATATATATGGTTTATGTATGTATATATATATAAATATATATGGTTTATGTATGTATATATATATAAATATATATGGTTTATGTATGTATATATATATAAATATATATGGTTTATGTATGTATATATATATAAATATATATGGTTTATGTATGTATATATATATAAATATATATGGTTTATGTATGTATATATATATAAATATATATGGTTTATGTATGTATAT
>JBBBDQ010001427.1:1455000-1497500 GCA_037127315.1 Ascarosepion bandense
TAAGAAGTTTAGGTCACTGTATCGGACCATAAAATCTTCTCGTCATAATCCACCTTCTATATTTATAAATCTACCATTCCACCATACATTGAGAACTGTAACATATCTGGGCTGGTGCTTCCGCTATTTATCTCAGGGATTTCGACAAAATCCAAAAGAGGATCTGCAACGTAGTCGATCCATATTTAGCAGCACGAATTCAGTCAGTTTCTCACCGTCTAGTTTTAGTTGCCCTCTGTCTTTTCTATAAATATTTTAACGGTTTCTGCTCTTACGAGCTTCTTTCCCTGGCGCCCCGACCTCATGAATTTACTCTTACTACTAGACTGACGACTAGGTCTCAACCTATCAGCTTCTTTTCTCACAATTCCCGACTGTGTAACTACATTCCGGATACTTGCTTCCCTCTTAGCTCTAATCTCTGAACGTTTAAATGCAACGTCAATTGATATCTTTTCTTTCCTTGATTCCTATCTTTCTCCTATCATTTCTTTGCAATTCTCTGTACGTTTATTTCATTTTTTTCTCTTGTCCAGTTTCTTTTTCTCACACTGTAACACCTTGCGTACCAATGGTAATCCTGCTTTACTTAGGGCGAAACGATTATGTATGTATATATATATATATATATATATATATATATATATATATATAATCGACTCAAAACTTATACCAAATCCTTAGATCGACACCTAAATACTCATAAGTATTTGTATTGGAGCTTCTGGCACGAATGCCAACGAGTACAAATTTCTAGCCGAGCGAATTGCATCATGGTGCTGTGTTTCTTACAGAATGTACTCAACTGACCCGACTATACTTTTGAGTCGAGAAAGTTTTAAAGATGTACCATAAAATAAAAAATGGTGTCAATGTACACATTGCACTATATATATATATATATATATATTTAAATTTAATATATATATTTTTATATATATATATATTTACTTCTATATATATATATTTTATATATATATATATATATATATTTAAATATTTAAATATATATATATATATATATATATATATATATATATATATTTAAATTTGTTTTTTAATTAAAATGAATATAGTTTGTTTTGAGATTTTTACCTCGTCATCAGGCAGCTTTGGCTCATTTTTGTGAAAATCATAGTTACGTCAACGAAAATGTAGTCTAAACATTGTTTTGTTAGACTGACACTTTTGCCGTTAATATGGAAAGAAGAAATTATGTTTTCCCACAAATATAATTTCTTTTTCAAATTTAAATTGGATGTCTATTCTGATTAGTTAAATTGAACACACATTTTTTCTGTCTTCCCACATTCATTATTAACAAACGTATTGTTTCTTATATTCAAATAAAAATCATTTTCACAACAATGAGCTAACATTGCCTGATGACTAGATGAAACTCTCGAAACATAGAAATTTTCATGTCGCAATGTGAACTATATTCATTTTAATTAAAAACAAATTATATTATGCTCTACAATATTTTTTTGTATTTAGCACTTAACGTAAATGCCGGAGAACTCGGAATTTTAAAACAGTTTTTGTTCTTTTCACCTGGACATATACATATACATATATATATATATATATATATATATAGTCATCCGCAGACAGATCTGTTTTGCTGTATCACAGCTCATCAGTACAATTAGACTCCGATTGCTTTTAACCCAGGATAGCGCAGAAGGAAGAAAACAACTACATGGGACGAGAAAACAACTACATGGGACGAGAAAACAATATTCAAATAGTGGTTTTAAGATGATATGGAAATTAATATTTATCCCATCAATGAAAAGATATGATGTCTGAAGCACCAGAACTAAAGCTAAATAGAAATTGACTACAATTAAACAGAAACAAAACAGAAATGAGAAGTAAAACCATTAGCAAAATCAAAAAGAAAAGAAGTCTTTTTCAAGGACAAATGAGTAGATGTGCAATAAGAATGTACAGGGAATGAAAAATCCATCTTAAAATTGAAAGTGATATGTGTAAAAAGAAAGAAACATAGAAAAATAAAATTGCATGTTAAGAATTCATTTAAAATTATAGAAGACAAAATATTGAAAATCATAAAAATGTAATGAGAATATATATATTAAAAATACAAGCCCAAAGTTTAAAGAGAGAGAAACTTGAAAATACAATCGGTATTTATCATGAATATTAATACTATCAACAAAAGACAAACTGAAATAAATAAAGACGAATGAAAATATAGAGCTTAGAATATTATAATAAATCTAGAAAAATTTAAGAAACAATCCGAAAAAAATATGTGCTTCTTGCAATTCCTATTAAAGATAGTAAAGAAAATAGAAAGAAAGAAAAATATATTTTTGGTCGCTTATATTAATGATAGAAGAGAAAAAGAAAGAAAATATACTTCTTAAAAATTCATATTTCAGAAAAAATCAGAAAAGAGAAGGATAATAAAAATAAAGATATTAAAAGTTGAACAAACGACAATAAAAAAAATCGATAAAGAAACAAAAATTAAAAATAATAGTCTACACCATTAATGTTTTTCTGAAAAGTAGAAAAAAGGTAAGAAAGAAGAGAGAAAATAGAGAAGGATGGAAATAAAGAAAGGAAAATGAAAGAGCAACACGAATGTACTTCATGAAAGTTCAGCTTAAAGAAGATAGACAGCAAAACTGGAAGAAAAAAGATAAAAAATGCATTATATATATATATATATATATATATATATATATATATATATATATATATATAATTGTAACAAAGTTATAGAACATGTAGGTTTTTTACCTACTCATCATGCATTTACTTTTATAAGGAGTGCTCGATACAACGTAGAGCATTATATTGTAATGTTTGTTACAATGGTTTATAAATTCATAAATGATACTATGAATTTATAAACCATTCTAACAACCAGTATTATATATATATATATATATATATATATAAATGTTCATATTATAAACAGGAAACAAACAGAAGTAACGAAAAAATTGGGAGAAAAAATCGTACATGTTCATATGAAATATCAAATTTCAAAGCAAAATAGAATGAAAAATGACAATATATATATTAAAGATATACTTGAAGATTTTAAGAAAGTTTAAAGAAAAGAATGCACAATAAGTATGTATATATTGAATGTTCGTCTTATAAACATGAGACAAAAAGAAGAAAGAAAGACACCAACTTACTTATAGAAGAAAACATTCTGAGAAAGGATGATGGAGAATTGAGAATACATATATAGTAACATTACATTATAAAACCTGGAGACAAAATGCAAGAAAGAAAGAAAGCATCTATATCTTGAATATTCATATTAAAGTTCGCCAACCAATATCTATGAAGGAAAAAGAAAAGCATCAGTGCAAAGAAAAGGAACAAGTTGAAGAGGCAGACAATAATCGATTTCATTCTGGAGAAACGTCACGCTGTGTCAGTTTGTCTGTCAGTCAATCACAGTCGTGTGACTTTTCAAAACTCGACCATTTTACTCGACAGACATTCAGATATGCAGCCAGTCAGTTTGATACATACATGAGACTGATATCTTAACGTGTTTCTTTATATCACTTACGTCGAGATAAAGTATTTCTGTTTGTCTGTCGTCATATCAAATATATCTTCAGTGTTTTGTTTTCTTTACTGTTATATCATCTGGATAACTTCAGCCGGTCAGACATAAATTTTTGCTCTATTTCACGTTTTAGTTGATTAAAACATGACAGTGATTGGCTTGTATCAGGGTTAAATTGAAGTCTAATATGTTCAGCTTCAGCGGGGTCGTTTCCCAAACAGTAACTCTCCAAAGTGTATGGTTAGGGTTAATCATTGGCGACTGACGGGCAATGTCTCCGTACTCAACTTTATAGCATACTGCGAATTCAAAGTTTAATTCAGCTGTCATCTATATTAAATAAGGGTTTAAATTTAAATATCTCTCTCTCCCTCTTTATATATATATATATATCCCTCACCGATAACACGACTCGAGGTTTCATGAACAACGCAATCTTCAGGTGTTGACTATAGACTAACTGTTACGTAAGTTTAATTTTGATAAAAATATTTGGTTATATGAATGGTTGCTCAATAATATTTTCTTCCGGAATTACAGTGTTTCTTCTTTTTCTTTTTCTTTTTTTTTCAACGTATTTAAGCATATTTATGCTAACATGTAGCTGTCAATGCGTTTCTCTTATTTAATAAGCTAGGGATATTTAAGTGTTTTAAGATATCAATTTTTTCAATAAGATGTCAGTTACATTTATTTCCTTTCCCTTTCTAAGATTTGCCTCTTGCTACAATAGCTTAAGTTATAAAAGTTATATTAGCACTATGCTTTAATTGCCATAAACGTTTACAGAGAGTTATGCTGGTTACGTATTTTATACTGCTTAAAGTCCATGGATTCGAGTAGAAACAAATTTCCACGAATGTGCGGTAGAACCCAAATAACATTGAATATCGTTAAAGAAAACTATGTTTGCTGGGCTTATTATAATTTCAGTCATATATTGGCCGTTGTAGGAACAAATCAGAGTTTTCTGCGAGTGCATTACTTTTTAATATATATATATATATATATATATATATGTGTGTGTGTGTGTGTGTGTTTCCACACACACAGGAAATTACCGGTCATCACATCTGAAACAACTTCGGTACTTTGAGTTTCTGTTAAGGATAGCAAGTTCGCCAGGCTTGATGAATGACGACTCAGTAATGAGTTAGCTCCTCGCTGGGAGCTCCACACATACGGTCTTGTGTTACATCTCTGTTATGCATAGAAAAAAGTTTTTCCGCACTTCGACGTCGTGTAACGATTAAAATATTATCTCGCTAGGTTAATTATCATTAAGTAGTGATTTCGATCCTTACTGGGTTCTCTACACTTTAAGCTTCCTGCCAACGCTAAATTACATTTAGAAAATTACAATCATATCACCAAAATGCCACTATTCACAAACGTCAAATATTTAGTTCATAATAACAAACTATTCTACAAACTATAGTGTAAAGAAAAACAAAAAAATTATAGAATCTGTTATTATACTGAATGAAAAACTTACAAGTAATAAATTATCGTTCATCTCATGGGGTACTTTATATTAAAGTGTCTATAAAATATGTCATATAATGTTTTTTTTTAATCATCTCACCTCCAAGCAAGGGCATTCTACTGCCACTGTTGCGAAGGAGGTTAGATATGGGAAAGTGATGAGAAAGACGGGTTTGTTATAGGAAATGGAGGAGGGTAAACACGGGTGAGGATACCGGGGATGTGGGTGGGGTAGATGGAAAAAGAGCTTGTGAGAATGGATGCGAGTTAGTGTGATAGGAGATGTCTATTGAACTTACGTTTAAATTCCTGGAGATTGTAGTTGTCGGAGTAGCAGGTATATGGAAGGGGATTCCGCAGGTGGGAAGTGTGTGAAAAGAAGCTGTTAGAGTAGAAATTTCAGTTACACTTTATCGGTTTCACTGTAAATTGGTGGGATCTAGTTGCTAATATAGTAGCTCGTGTGAATTCATACCAAGGGGGCACCAGTGATCTGAGTTCATCGGAGCAGAAGCCGTGAAAGTATTTATAGAAGTGGCACAGGGCAGCCACGTCTCGCCGGTGAGAGAGCGACTGCATCCGAGCTGCTAAGTCGGTATCGATTACATTGAGGATTCTCCGTTAGATTTTGTCAAGAACCCCGCGGTGAATAGCAGGGGCACCCGACCAGATATGGCAGCAGTATTCAATAGACGGGCTGATGGTGGATTTATATATGTGTATGATGGACTCAGACAGGAAAAACATCCTGGGCTTCTCTAGGAACCGACCTTCTTGGCAGCGGATTTAGCAATGGATTCGATATAGTCATTCCACTCGAGGTCCAATGAGAGTGTGAGACCAAGTGTTTTACTCTCAGGGAGGCTAGCTTGTTCTCTGCTAATAGGAGCGATTGTCTATGATGTTTAATAGATAGCAGCTTTGTTTGAAAGCATTAAAATTTACAAGCCATTTCTTTCTCCAGTCAATCATGGATTGGCAGGCCTTCTCAAGCTCGGAAACGAGGTTCGCTTTGTCAACCTCAGCATATTTTTGATCGAGGCTAGAGTAAAGGGTGGTGTCGTCGGCGTACATGCCTACTTGGGATCTTATAACATCGGGGAGAACGTTAATGTTGATCAGAAAAAGTGTAGGCCCTAGAATAGGGCCTTGAGGGACACCCGCGATTGTATGGTCGTTTTGGGAGGCATGTCCGTTTAATACTACCTTCATTGTGTGATTCAAAAAAATTAATAATAATAATAATAATTGGATAAAGACTTACTGCTTAAAACTTTTCTCTCTTTTTCTATATATATATATATATATATATATATATATATAGAGAGAGAGAGAGAGAGGGATAAAAATTCTACAACTGAGAGAAGTGGACCCTGAAATCCACAATCATAAGGGACAGTCATTTGAAAGCTTTTTGCATGATAAAATCATTCGCTTCTGGAAGTTGACTTCAAAATCCACTTCTGTATTTAAATACATTCGTTCTCTGATATCATCAAGTGCCTTGAAGATTTGATTCTGCCCTTGGTCAAGCGAAAGGCTGTTAGAGAACACTATGCTTGGGCAACAGTAATCTGCACCATGCCACACTAACAGGATAACCAGACTGCAAAAATATTGATTATTATGTGTGGAACGCAGTTGAGCAAAAGGCTATCCAAAAATGAACTGAAGGCAAGTATTATGGCAACATTCACAAAGTAAACAAGGATACCGTCAGGAAGAGTTGAAGAATATTCCGAAGTCGTCCTTAGACTGTGGTTTAAACGAATGGCGATTTTACTGAATAAATATACTCTTTAGTATTTCAAGATATTTTTGTGTGGTTTTGGTAAATGCATTTGGATACGTTTGTTATTTTCATTTTTACGGAATTTAGACAAAATTTTATCACTCTTATTATGTTTATATATATATATATATATATATATATATATATATATATATAAATTTTTCTGTAAAATAGAATGTAGTGCATATAAAGGAGAAAATATAATGTTGTGATTGAATATATGGATGCATCTTGAAATTTTCTAATTAAACTTACTGATAGACACATTGTGGATTCATGGAGTATAGATTTGTAGAAAGAAGCAAAAATGGAGTAATGTTTTGAACAACAATTTATAGTTTGTAGTCATGTTCTTGATATATTTTCAAAGTATTTTCTTCCTAAAAGGTTATGCTCTTTTTAAATTAAACTAGCATTGTAGGAATTAAATTGGGTCCTACGTCATTTCGAAGTAATACAAGAGAATTGGGACGTTTGTTCAATCGTAAATTTATTTTGTAATCGTAGATCCTCGTTTTTAAATTTGCTGATGTCTACACTATGGATACGTTTTTTGTAAATGCCGACATTTAAGTTAATTTTTGGTGTCTTTTTAAATCTGGTAATATAACAAATAGTCTTGGAGGTGGAAGTAAATATTTCAGTGTTTGGGATGGGTAATTTATTTATGAGTTCATATGCAAGCGTTTTGGAAGATAGCATTATGAATTTACAGGAATTCGTTTTATTGGTTTTGTGGACGTTATAAGCATGTTTTTGGGCGTTGAAGATGGAATGATGTGGAGAAGTGTAAATGCTTGTGTAACTAAATAAATTGCAGATAAATTAATATTCTTTTCTATAATCAATATATAATTTACTGATAACCTTATAATACTGTTTTCTTTTCTATAATCATATATATATATATATATATATATATATATATATATATATATATATATATATATATATATCAGAGTGGGTAGAGAACGAAGAAATAATTTTTTCCGCCCAAAACATTAATTTAAAACAGTGCTCGATATATGATGTAAAGAGTTGTGAATATTTATTATAAATCTTTATAATAAATATATATAAATATATATATGAAAAATCACAAAAAATCCTACTTCAGACTTAATAATATTAATTTTAATTATAAACGAATGGTGTTGTTTATATTTTCTTTCTCTCACTTTGCATATATAATTTCATCAACAAGAAATGTTTTACCAAATTTAAATACTAGTTACCTCGACCTTTTTTCGTTTTGTAATCCATTCACCCTCATTTAGCCTTATATAAAGAGTTTATATCTGTCTTTCTGTCTGGCTCTCCCTTGGTCTCTGTCGCTCTCTCTTTCTGCCTATCTCTTTCCTTCTCTCTCTCTTAGATGTAATTATAATTATTTTTTTTTAATTTATTTAATTTACTTTGCGACACACAAATTTCTATGTTTCAAGATTTTACCTCTTCATCAAGCAATGTTGATTTATTGTGGCAAAAATGATTTACACTTAAATTTATAAAAAATAACCGTCTTAGTTAAATAGTTGATTAGGAAGACAGAAAAGCTATTTGTGTGTTATTTCAACTAACCATAATGAAGTTCATCTTTTAATTTTGCAAATATAGGTCACTGGTTTTCTTCTTTCAATCTTAACGTGAAAGTTTCGGTCTATTGAATCACCGTCAAGTCTGCTCTCTTCCGGTGGGATGTATACATTTTTGTTACAAGATTATTATCTTAGTTTTTTCTGTTTCCCAGTATTATTTTTTTAAACAAAAAATAAAGAAAGAAAACATTTTATATTTTTGATCTGACTTAAAGAGATCTATCAGTATGATTATACTATTTTTATTTCGGTACAAGGTGCATTCTTTTCAAGTTTTTCATAATTTTTTAAATTATTGGACATATATAAATTTATGGATATTCTTTTATGAAGAAATTTTAACCAAATTCTAAGGTGAACATTTAACAATGTTTATATATAATACTTATTTTATTACGTATATTTAATAGATTTTTACTCTTAAGAAATTTAATAATACAAATTTAGTTAGAATTGTGGTCTACGATATATGTTGCATTGAGCAGTTTTTTAAAAAAATATGCCGGAGAACTCGAAACTCTACAACTGTTGTTTGTTTACATAGTTTTTTTTTTTTTTTTTAATACAGCAAGCCTACATCCTTCTGCAAAATCATTGAAAAATGCTTTAGTTTCCTTTCTTTCGCTATGCAATCAGTTTTGGACCCACTGGAGTGGCAGGGTATAATCGATTTCTAGTTTTTCCTCAGATTTGTTCATTTGGAGTGGTATGCCAAATTATGATTCCATTTTTGGCGTGTATGTTGAAAATTTTTGGCCTTGAAAATTATTACGTCATTCGTGATTGCATCATATTTTTATCACTATTGTCTAATCTGTCAGACAGTTTTCTTACGGTCATTGTCTGCAATGGAGGATACTCCAAGGAAGCGTACGAAAATTTTAACCCTGCACGAAAAGTATGGTAATTCTTACAGAAGATCGCGGATATTTTTGGTGTCAGCCTTTCCACTGTCAATCATGACATCAAAGCGAGAAAAAAAAACTGGATCCATCCGTCCAAAACGTAAAGGAAATTCGGTCAGAAGAGAAAAGCAACACCAAGTAACGACGTATATGTGATCAGGGAAAGTGTAAAAGATCCTAGAAAACATTATTCGTTTTGTTTCAGTCAGTTTGCACAAGGGTATATATACACAATGCTATATTGATTCTTCAAACACTCTTACACGCCATTTTATTATCTTTGTTGTTGTTCCCTTGTCGCTTTTACATACAAATATGTCTTACTAAAAATATATAAATTATTTCAATAATATTGTTCTTCAGATATAGCAGCTATCTAATTTTTTACAAAAGAAAAAACCCGAATGTTTAATGTTAACTTCAAACAAAAACGAAAGAAATGCATTTTACTTGTTTAGCAATAAAATTATTTGTCTTTTATTACCCCATAAAAATATGCCTTACATTTGCCACACTCAAGTGATTTTTATGAGAATAATATATTACATAAAATAACTGAAGTAATTACAGTATGTTCATCGTGTGGATATGTTTTTCGTTCTATATATTATGTAATAGTAATATAATTAATATTCTTAAAACTTTATCATGAAATTTGATATTTTCAACATTGACCAACTGATTTTGGTACGATATAAGTATATGTCTATATTTATAGGTGGAATATATAGGGCTAACATCAGTCTCGTAAAATTATTCTCATTATAGTGATAATATCTTCTAGGTGACATTTGTAATCAGATCTCCGTTCGTAAATCTCTTAAAGGTAGTTTATTTTTGTTTTGCTTGATAGCAAATATTTTCAATGTATTTTATGGTAATTTGCTATCTGTTTAAAGATTAAACAAAGAAAAATTACTGAATTATTAGTTAATATTAGTTATTCTTATATGGCAGTGAATAAATGGGATATCACCTCAAAGATGATGAACAGACTTGAGCAACAGACATGCGATTCTATGGAAGAATAACATGAACTAAATATGTGAGCAACGAAGATATTTTATAGAAAATGGAAACAAAAAGGACAGTTATACTGGAATAGTTAGTTGACATAGGGAAAATTGCACTGGTCAGACTATTTCTGGTCCCAAAAACCAAAACACATTTTTTAGCTAACTTGATGCTGTTGATACTGGAAATGACCTTAGATTTTCAGAGTTAGCTACCGTTTGTGCTCTACTGATATTGCACATTTTTGGAAAAATATCAATTTACAATCTTGGCTAATCACATTATTTACTTAATAAATGTCGTAAAAACAGAAGTTAAACGAGTCACCTGAAAAAAACTATTTCTATGGTTTCGTGTCAAAAATGTAAAATTAGATGTACCAAATTTTCCCAATTATCGCAAAAATTCAAATTAATAGATAAATTTTATCAGACTTACACTTTATCAGTAATACGCTAGTATAAGTATTAAGGTCCATTATTAACTAACCATCTAGATAAATTTCCGGGTATTTGCGGCAATGCGAGTGATGATCAAGAAGAACGATTCCATCAAGATATTAAAGCAAAGAGCGCTTCCAGAGACGGTGGGACAAATGAATGATGGTTGACTACTGCTGGAGTATCAAAAGCGATATAAATAACACTGAACATGACAGACAATATAAATAAAAAAAATTACCTTAGTTCTTATACCTGCATTAATTTGGTATATGATTTGATAAAAATACTTGGTATACGTCTTGATATATTGAATTTACTTATTTTGAAAGACGTAGGCAGTCATTTTATTATAAAATAGTTTTTTCTCAATGAGTGGAACGTATCAGTCGGTTTAAATACGAACTGATTTCTACGATTTAAAACTGAAATAATAAGAAAAACTCATTTGAAGGTACAAAATGTCAAAATCTAGCTCTGATTGTCGTTTCCTATTTTTTCTAAATATGCTGTTATGTTTAAAATAAAAAAGTGCCATGCACATGGGCTAAAAGCACATTCTGTTTATCCATTATGAGTGAATCTATTTACTTGCAATAGTTGTACCTTTCTTATCGAACCGAAAAAGACAAAAGGAACATCAGACATGATTTAACTGAAAAAGATATATATATATATATATATATATATATATATATTTGTAAATTCAAACACACACATATATAAACAAACACAAGCAGGTACTTATATATATAGGGAGAGAGAGATAAAGAGAGAATTACTTTACATAATCTTTCTCAGAGAGTCGTCTTTGATTACGCTCGTTGATATTCCCTGAGGATAATGTTGAACGTATTTGATAAAAGACATGATTGTATTCTTTGTTTTTTAGCTGTTCGAAATATAAAATTAATTATTTTCCTTGCTTCAGTGCCATAGTGTTCCAAAATTGAACTGTAAACGGCATACTTCAGATGTAAGTTATAACATTAAAAGTAGGCAATTTTACACGACTCGGCTATGCAATAAATACATATTTGAACCATCTTGCATACAGTACTTCACTCAGTTAAGTGCCATAATTGATACACGCTTGGGCGATCATGTCTATTTGGAACAATGACTGACTAGGCAGGATTTTCCCGAAGTAGGTTGACATTTCATCTTACGATAGACTGGTTGCCAAACAAATATAAACGAGGAGAGTTTCATTAATAACTTTCTCAAAGTTATTTTCGCGTAGGTAAATGCAACAAGTTCAAATCGAATTCGAAAACAACTCCCAGATTTCTCATTCAGAGCCAATATCAATTGCACCACATCCCATATCAGAAAGAAAATTATTTATCTAATAATTGTTAAAGAATTTATATCATGCAAGTGAAAACTTATTTTTGAAATATCTCACTGAATGTTGAAATAAGAAAAATGACAAGTACCCAGAAGACGGGTGGGGGTATGGAATAATGTTATATCGTTGAAAAAAATAAGGATAGATGAACAGATTTCAAATTACGTCGATGGCAACAAGTTTATATCCCGTGTAATGGTTTCGTCTGCGCTAGGGCAACCATCGACGGACTTTGAATTTTTCTGTCCACCCAATTTCACAGATATGGCTTGCAATAATGCATAGTTTTCAGGCAATACACAATAGTATTGCAATGTGGGATCGCCTTTCATAGACGCATATCGACTAAAAGTTATTTCTCTGACAAATAAACCATGTTGAGATTTGAAAGTGAATTTCTAAAAACATGCCATATATGAAATAGTTAATAGTTAAACTTTAACATGAATAAAATCAGGATATATATAAGTATATATATATATATATATAGAGAGAGAGAGAGAGAAATATATATATAGAAAGATAGATAATGATTAAACTTTAATATGAATAAAATCAGGATATATATATATATAAATAAATAAAACTTAGAGGAGAGTGGAAGCAACAATTTTATTTATGCAGTCATATTTTGATTCGAATGAATACCACAACGTATCAAACCTGAAAGTATTGCGTGATACTTTTGAGAGATTTGTAGAATAGAAATGATGTTTAAGCTTCCAAGCCATACCAAATCATAGATTCATCATGTCACGCAGATTTAGTCGAAAGTGCATACCGCAGATGCCTTTATGCACTATTTGATTTTACAAGTCAATACATAACCGAGAGATTTTGGCCTAGAGGTTTGTAGAATAAAACTTTACTTAACACTGTTGATCTGACGAAATAATAAATCCCTTGAAGCTATGGAAGCGGAAACGTTCCAATACATAAGCATGCCAGAATACAGCCCCAAATGCAAAACCTCAAAGAGACAAATTTTCTCACAAGCAGTGCATGTATTACTTATTATGAGAAAAACAAAAAGATTGTTTTGTGCATGTATGTGTGATTATATTTCTCTTGGTGTCAGGAAACAAATGGTGGATTTAAAAATATGCAGAATTGTGGTATTGAACCTAATATTTCATCGTTTGTTAGAAAACAAGAAAATAGAAAAGTTAAAATCCTCTTTTCAATACGTATTCCTTAGAGGAATTAATGAATAAATTCTGCCCTGATAAAATAAACCTTAATATAAATAATATATTTTAATACACACACACACACACACACACACACACACACACACACACACACTCACACACATATATATATATATATATATATATATATTACAAAATTAAGATTTCAAAGCTTAATACATTTGAAAATGTCCGTGTACACACACACACACGTATATATATATAATTCAAAATTTAAAGAAATCGTATGTTTAACGTGGCCAGCGAAGGGGCTTCAATTGCTGAAATTGACATAGGAACTTGTTATTTTATTTATTTATTTTTTTTACATGTGATAAATATGTATTTATGTATATACTGGCTCTGTAAATAATTAACTAATTACACTGAGCTCTCTCGTTGGATCACTTTTATATTTTTAATAATAGCAACAGAATCTTTTTTTTAATTTTACCATCAAGAAGATTCTCAAGATATATATATATATATATATATATATATATATATATATATATGAGTCATTTTAAATTATATATCTTAAATGATATATGCCAAAACTTATAAAACAGGTTTGTCTCTGATAAACAAAAAATTAAAATTACCCATGTCATTTGTCATAAATTCTTGTGTTCCTTTTTGCTGCCAATGTTTGATATAAAATAAGCAGGGTATATATATATATAATGTGTGTGTGTGTGTGTGTGTGTGTGTATTTTGTAGCTTTTTGTTTCACTTATTGAATAGACATAAGGTTAGTAAAACACTGCTCATTGTAGTATTATGGAGGGACTTATTGATATCTATTATCTTCATGAATATATATATTATCCTACGTCGGTTGCACGACTCGGATTTTCATGCCTTTAACAATCATCATGTGTAGTTCGTAATACGCATCTGATGATTGTGTAGTGCATCAAAATCCGAACCTTGCCTCCGTAGAATATTACGTATATTTATTAATATATATATATATATATATATATATATATATATATATATAGTCTTAAATATTGTTAAAAGTAAGTCATGATTTTGTTTGTATTCTTGTGTCTAATTTTAATTTTTATAGTTAATCGAACGAATGTTTTCGTCTTTTAAAAAAAAAAAATTTCTTTGACTGGACTTTAAATAAGTCAAAACTTAGTTAACTCACCACCCTTAACTCTTTTTTTAATTGGAGTAGATAGACCAAACTATCGCCCAGTTTACACTCCACCCACGTCTGTTGAACAGGGGTAGAGACTTACCCCTTTTTCCTTGTTTAGGATGTGGTTTCTGGCTTACTCTTTTCCCTTTTCAGACCTTAGTATTGGTGCTTCCGTGATTTTCCTGCGATGTGTCTGGTTGGTGGCAAAGTCTCATCATTGTGAGTGTACCGGGTTAGCAGTTTCCTGGTTGCTGCTTCTGACTGGTAGTTAGGAGCCCTAACTCTTGCGTAGCGTCAAGAGCGGCTGCTCTGATCAACAGTTGTATAATATCGGGGTTCTTGTAGTACCATGTCGCGCATGGATAGGTGTCCCTGCAAGCGCTTTCGGTGGGCAACCCTGAGGCCACACTTTGTGACAGCCCGAGCCAGTTTCCCTCCCAGCACAGATCGTGGATAATGACCACCTGTATACTCTTCTTTAGGTCCCACCCTATCAACAAACCATAACATGACAAACAAAATCAGAAAATATTCTAAACGAGCCAAAATCAAACCACCAAAATCCCTTAACTTTTCTTTTACTAATATCCGGGGCATTCGTATTAACTTTCCTAGCGTAGAATCATTCCACCTTGAAAAGTCCCCGGACATCCTAGCGCTCTGTGAGACTAACCTCAACTCATCAATTCCTTCCTCTGACTTCTCAACCCCTGATTATCTCCCCCTCTTAAGGAAGTATTCCGCTGTCCACATGCATAGGCTGGGGGTCTACGTTAGTGAACACCTCCCTATAGCTAGGGTGACTTCACTTGAATCTACTGACCAACATTATGTATGTCTCCGTCTGTCTCTCCTCAGTTCGGTTAGTTACCTTTTCTTTCTTTACCGTTCTCCCTCTTCTCCTGTCTACTCCCTTCTAGATAGCATTGCTGACAACATAGATAAAGCTATTTCCTACCACCCATTCGCTCACATATTTTTATTCGGAGATCTTAACGCCCATCACTCTGAGTGGCTTAAAGACTCATTACTGATCCAGCGGGCATCCACGCCATGCGCTTTGCTATTTCCCAATCCCTTACGCAAGTGGTGGACTTCCCCACTCGCTTTCCAAGCACTCCCTCTGGACACTCCTCGCTAATAGATATATGTTTTACCTCTGCACCTGACGCCTGTCAAGTCTCGCAGCTTTGCCCTCTCGGCAACTCCGACCATACTGTTGTCTCTCCCAATATTTCTTTCTACTCTCACTCCCCCCAGGATCCTCCTACCTATAGAACCTCCTACTTCTACCAAAAAGCTGACTGGGACGCCTTTCGCGATTCCATCTGCGACGTCCCTAGGGGAAAAGTGTTTGATCTTCTAGTTGATGACTGTGTCCCTGAGGTTTCGTCATGGTTGAAAGCTGACATTGATGCCTTCATACCTACCAGGAAGTATTGTCTAAAACCTCATTCGCCTCCGTGGTTCTCTTCTGCCTGTTCGGCCGCCATTACCCGCAGGAAGCATTATTTCCGACTATTCCGGAGACAGTCATCTGATCACAATAGGCGCCTATTCACGTCTGTTCGTAATGAGTGCAAGAGAATCCTGAATGAAGCCAAACGGTTGTTTGCTGAGAGAATGCGACAGCACATAGCTGACCGCAACTTCGGCTCCAAGGACTAATGGCGGTTATGCAAACGGGTGCTGAACAATAGCAAATCCCTAATACCTCCTTTAATCAATGAATTTGAGGTTCTCAGGTCATCTGCGGAGAAAGCTGAGTGCTTTTACTCGCAGATTCTCATCCAACTCCGCATTTGACTTATCTGGAGTACTCTCTTCCGACTTCCCTATTAGAACTGAGGCAAAACTGTACGACGTATGTATTACCCCGACAGTAGGATCCCGAATAATTTCAAAACTTGACCCACATAAGGCGAGCGGTAGTGATGGAATCCCGGTGATAGTCCTTAAGAGGTGCGATCCTGAACTCTCCCCTATCCTCTCTAAACTACTGCCTTTCTGCTTCCTGTTTTCCTGCATGCTGGAAGATCTCTTCAGTCGTTCCTGTATTTAAGAACTGTGGTGAACCCTCGGACCCATCCAACTATCGCCCTATCAGTCCAATTTCCAATTTTCAGGAAAGTGTTCGAGGCCATAATTAATGCTGAAATAGTTCAACATCTTACTGCCCACAAACTCTACTCTGACAGGCAGTATGGCTTCTGCTTTGCCAGGTCCACAGCCGACAGGCTAACAACCGTTACGGAGTACAAGCTCCATGCCCTTGATGAGTCAGGCGAGTCTCGTGCTGTTGCTCTGGATATCTCCAAGGCTTTTGACAGGGTTTGGCACTCTGGCCTTCTATGCAAGCTACGGGGTTACGGTATTACCGGACGCTTGCTTGATCTAATCCAATCTTTTTTAAATAACCGCAAAATGAAGGTCGGTTTGAATGGGCATGCCTCTTCATCCTACAGCACAAATGCTGGTTTGCCACAGGACTCTATCCTGGACCCGACGCTTTTCCTTATTTTCATCAACGACCTCCCAGATGAGATCAAATGCCAAGTAGGCATCTACGTAGATGACATCACTATATACTCCCACATCAGTAAGAAACCCGTCGTGGCAAACATAATCTCGCTGCTGACCTTGAACGGGATCTACACTCTGTGGTGAATTGGGGCAAGAAGTAACTTGTCAATTTCAATGCGTCTAAGACCAAGCTGTTGTCTGTCAATCATCACAGGCAACTTCTCCTACCTCCCATAAGCATGGACCAAGTGATTCTACCTGAGAGCAATACACTGCGCCTCCTCGGCCTTACCTCTCTTCTGATCTCAAATGGAACCACTACATCGAGTCCACTGCTAAGAATGTTGGGTCACTGTGTCGGGCCAGGATGTTTTTCCACCTGAATCTATCCTGCATATATACAAATCAACCATTCGTCCGTGCATCGAATACTGCTGCCATATATGGTCAGGCGCCCCTGCCGTTCACCTCAGTGTTATCGACAGGCTCCAAAGGAGAATTACTAATGTGATAGGTACTGACTTGGCGGCTCGACTACAGCCACTTCCCCACCGACGAAATGTGGCCTCCCTTTGTCTGTTCTATAAATACTTTCATGGCTTCTGCTCGGACAAACTTAAGTCACTGGTGCCTCCTCAACAGGTGTTTACTCGTGCAACCAGATTGGCAACTGGGTCCGACCCATTCACAGTTAGGTTAGTTAGCCTAATGCAGACGACAATTCTACTCCTGCAGCTTCTTCTCTCGCACTTCCCGCCTGTGGAACTCGCTCATATATTCTTGCTTTCCTGACGGCTACAACCTCCAGGAATTGAAATGAAATGTCAATACTCATCTATTAACCACTTGACTCTAGTTCTTTCCCCACTCCGTATGTCCTTTAATTTCTCTCCACCTTTGAAACTGACATCACACTTGCATTCTCATCATTCAATTGCTCCTTTCTAACTGGTTCGTCTTCCTCTTCACTCTCTTCTAATTAATCTTTTTACACTTACGGAAATTAACGAAGATTAACGAAACCCTTATCCACATAGAGGAAGCCGCCAAAAGATCTGTTGCGTCATAGACCTCTCGACCACGAATGACGATCAGTCTAAACGAAGTAAAATTAAGCCTATAACACAATTTTCGATTCATCGTAATAACCATATCTGCTCTGAAATGTAGCGAAATGTAATCATGTTCCAGAAATTAACGAAGATTAACGAAACTGGTTGCAAACAGCCAACAATTTGAAATGATTTGTTTGAACATTATTTTTGATCGTGACTCGTATGTAAGTAGATATTCTGTTTATAATCAAACAGTATTATATATTTATTTCTACCGGCCTGATTATTTACGAAAATTTTTGTTACGAAAATGTGTGTCAATGGGCAGGATTCGAACCTGCGACCCCTATCCACATAGGGAAAGCCACCAAGTGATCTGTTGTGTCTTAGTTCTCCCGATTACAAATGACGATCAATCTAAACGAAGTCAAATTAAGCCTATAACACAATTTTCGATTCATTAACCTTCGTTAATTTCCGTAAGATGTTTACATTTATTCACATTATGATACATTTCGGAGCAGATATGGTTATTACGATGAATAGGCTTTCAGAGGCAATTAATAAGATTACTTCTACCTATTTGTGTTACATTTTAAATATCGCTTCTTTATACGTTATGCATTGCTTCTTCTCGTGAGTGTTCATGAGAGACAATTTCATAGTAAGAAAAAGAAAAACCAAGTTTGTCATAACTTTTCGCGCTGAGATTTACGGTGTTTTGCCAGATCGAAGCAGACAGAAAATGTTTTTCACCATTTTAAGAGAGCATTAAAATAAAAAGCAACAGGGATGCATTGCATTAAACTTTTTGTTACTTTTTATTTAGTATAATTTTCAAATTGTGTGATTTATAAAGTCGACCTTTCGAAAATGATAACAAGCAACATAAAATAATCATTTATTACAGCTAAATACGCGACTCAGAAAAAACAATAATCAAATTGTCAATAAAAACTATGATTAACAAAAAATGAATCACAGCCTACATAATCAGAAGAAAAATAAACACGACCTCTTTCGGTGTCAAAATGCCACATGCTTAACCACAACTTTATATCACCTTCATTACTTTTACTGATCCAGTAAAAAATAAGTCAGTAATTTGTTTCTAAGGCAAATATATATTTCAACAGGATGTGTGTTGTGTTGCAGTGAATATCGAACGAGAAAACGGAGCGCCGAGTTCGAATTCAAGGTATTAACACGTCTCTTCTTTCCAGCTATGGATGAAATAACAAAATTGTGTTCTATATCCATAGTTGGCAACCAATCTACTGCAGAAAGCAATGGAAACTTACTGCGGGAAAATCTTCTGCCCAGTCAGTCATTTCTCGTTTGGGACATGATTGCCCAAGAATGTATGACTTATAGAACTTAACTGACTGATACATTTCAAAACTAAAATAAACTTTATATTATATATATATATGTGTGTGTGACTACTGTAACGAATAATAGTGTATATTCAATTTCTGATTGTGTCCATTGTATTTACTTTCTAACAATGAAGAGGCATGAATCCATCTCTTCACCCTCCATTTGTGAGTTAAAAGGATGTATGGTAGCCAATCTAGGAGAAGGGAATTAAAAGCCGTGGAGAACTCATCAATAATCCGCTCCACTATCATTTTAAAGAAGCCATGGCCATTCACACATCACAAAACAAGAAACGTTATGACATATATCTTGAAACGAAATTCAATTTAGAAAAGAAAACGATATCACATTCGAAGAAGTAAATGTTTTGAGTATAAATTGTCCAAGAACAAAGTTTGATATCTATATGAACAATCTGAAAGAAAGAAAGAAAAAAACAAAGAAAATTAATCCATTCTACAATTAACAAGAGGTCTGTGAAGAAAAGGCAAGAAACGTAAAAAAGTAGAAACATTTCTGAGACTAGATAAATGTCTGTGAAGGCAATAATGAAAGAAAACTGTCTGTTCATAGAAAAACAATTCACAAAGATAAGAGAAACGGTATTAGCAAGAGTAGATAATGAGAAGAACAAAAGAAATTGAAAGGCACAAAGCAAAAGAAAATTACAAATAAAGCGAAAAATAAGTCAATCTGATATTGTAAAAGATGAATTCTAAGTAAAAAAAATAAGCTAATCATCAAGAGACGCGAAAATTTCGTTAGAAAAAAAATAAACTGGTATGCAATGTCAGTCCTCTTACATAGCAGTGAATGCTAGACAATCTCTTGGTTAACAGAAATGTTATTCTTCAGAATAATGCTGAGAATATTACGGGAAATCAAGTAAAAAACAGAATGTTTATATTTTGCTTTTATTTTTTCTAAGAAAAATGGAAACAACACGAAAGCTTAAACTTCAAGCCAGAAAGAGACACTTAAATTTACTAAGAAACATAATGAAGAAAGATATCTTGGAGAATTTGAAACGCGCAGGAGATTTAAGATAAGTGGACCGAGGGAAACGTAGCGAGTGACCTATCTTGCGTGAATGGATAGTAGAACAAAGGCTAGAAGAGGAGGTGAAAACACAAAATTTACTAAACTATACGAAGCATACGAAGTTTTGTCGAGATATGATTGCTCTCGTCCTGAAGACATGGTACACACACACACACACACACACACATAATATATATATATATATATATATATATATATATATATATATAAATAAAAACATTAACAGAAGCAAAACTTCAGGGAGATCAGAAAACAATCGAAATCAAACCCGACTCTCAGATTAGAAATTTTCATTGAAGACTGGATCATTTTATTTTATCTACTTATGTGAGTCTTCAGTTTAATACTTTGGATTAATAGCTTTGATTCATATTTGTTTCTATTCACGAATGGATATAGAAAAATCCGTTTTATGATCAAACTACTTATTGTGGTTAAGGGAAAGTATGTTTTGAGAAACATTTGGCGAATGAGATATAAACATTGATTAATATTCCAATATTAAAAACAGTGATTTCTTCAACTCACATGTGTTTCTGTATCTAAAGCAGAAACAAACACTTCAATGTTGTGGAACAAATCAATAGTATATAAAGCGTCTAACCTCATAAACAAACAAATATAGATTTTGCTGCTTACTGATATATTTAAAGATCACATATTTATTGACTGTTTATTTATATATATATATATATATATATATATATATATATATATAGTGTGTGTGTGTACAAACATTGCATTTTTTTTGTGAAAAGACTTTGTTTTTATGTGTGTGCGCGCTTGCGTGAGCACAAGTTTTTTCTTGCGAAAATTGTGTGTTCATATAAGAATATATATATATATATATATATATATATATATGTGTGTGTGTGTGTGCGCGCGCGTGAGTTTAATAAGAAATATATATGTGTAAGTTTGTGTTTAATAATAAATATTTTGCCGTGGATGCTTGTGTTAGGTTCGGAATTAATATATTTTCGTGTATGTGTTTAAGAATAAATATAATTTTGGGTGTGTGTATTTCTGAATATATTTTTGCTGTAACTCTCTGTATGTATGTGCATTTGTAAAGAGATAAATATATTTGATGTATATATGTGTGTGTATGTGTAAGATTACCTGTTTTTGGGTGGTTTGTGTCTAGAAAGAAATATATATTAGTGTGTGTCTCTATGTGGTCGTGCGTTTAGGAATTAGTATAAATATGTATGTATACGATTACACATAAACATATGTGTGCGTTTATGAAAAAATATTTTTTAGTGTTTGTTTAGGAATAAATATAATCTAGTGTGAGTGTGCTTCTGTTCCGATGAACTTAGATCATTGGTGCCGCCTAGGTACGAATTTACACGAGATACTAGATTAGCAACTAGGTCCCACCCTTTTACAGTGAAACAGATAAGATGTAACCGTAATTTCTACTCCAACAGCTTCTTTTCTCGCGTTTCCCGCCTGTCTGCTTTCGCGACAGCTACAATCTCCAGGAGTTTAAATGTAAGATCAATAGATACCTCCTATCACACTAACTTGCATCTATTCTCTCAACACTCTCACCATCTCCTCAACCCTCATTCTCGGTATCCTTACCCGTCTATCACCCTCCTTCTGACAATTCCTATATCTAACCATCCTTTCTCACCACTTTCCCCCCTATGTAACCCCCTGCGCAATAGTGGCAGTGGAATTCCTTGCTCGGGGTGAAACGATTATAATATATATATAGTCATCTACAGACAGATCTGTTTCGCTGTACCACAGCTCATCAGTACGGTTAGACTCCGATTGCTTTTTAAACCAGGATTGAAACCCGACCGAATTGGCGTCAGTCGGCGATTCTCCCTCTGGACTATGGTCTATATATATTGTTGTTGGGTGTGATGATATCTAGTTCCAAGATAGTAAGGATTCATTGCTAAAAGGATATTTTGGCGAGCAGGTTTTTGTTATAAAGTGTTCGATATTGAGACAGAGTGTTATAATTAATGTAAAGTTTTTCACTCAACTGAGCAGAGACATGCCGACTTCAAAGTAACATAAAGACATCATACAACATTAAAAAAATTCCATGACCGAATGAAAAGAACATAAATTATGACTAAGTGAAACCATACCATAAATTATCTATTAGGATCATACAACTATGGAGGAAATCATTAAAACTTCTAAGTTTGAAATTTGCGCGTTCAAAAAAAAAAAATCCCCGTTATGGGAGCTTTCAAAAAATCCCCGTTACGTGACCCTACTTAAAAAATGGTAAAATCATTTGTTGCAAATTGCCTGAAAACACCACGTGGTAAAAATCTAGGTTGCGTAATAATTTGTTTACAAATGAAGAATCTTCAAAAGTTCTACAATATAATTGTCTTGAATGCTTTTTAATAAAACTGCGTACTAGTCTGATTTTATTGTGACCAAAAATTATGCAATTATATATATATGCTTAGCTAAAGGGACACATACTTTGTTCTAACAATATAAACGCTCTATCTCCATCCCGATATCGATCTCTTTACGATAAAAAACCTGCTTGTCAAAATATATATTATCAGTAAAACTACTGGAAAACAGCCATCCTGACATCAAAAATCATGATAATCAAATACGATATATATATATATATGTATATATATATATAGAGAGAGAGAGAGAAAGAGTGAGAGAGTTTGTTGTATCTACAATAGTTAATTCTTTATCACAGATTCACAAGGACCCTTTTTTCAGATTGAGAAAAAGTATGTTAAAATAGTAGTCAATATTAGCATTACCAGGTGCAGACTGAGGTCTATGTAGACAGTTTTATTCGTAGCGAAGAAATTATGTTCCCGACTATCTATCTATCTATCTATCTATCTATCTATCTATATATATATATATATATATGTGTGTGTGTGTGTGTTTGAGATGAAAATTCATAAAATCGGTGGTTTGACATTTTGAAATCTTTTTTTGCGCTATCTTCAACAAAAGATGCGGGTTATATAATTTGGCACTACCCACCTCTTTACGTAAGAAGTTATGACGAGACTAGATATTGGATTTCATGAGACAAAGATAAGAAAATGATGATTTCGAACTTAATTGAGCCACTCGACTGGAAACTAGAATGACTCGTCAGTGTCGAGTTCACTGTACTAATATTTACAAGGCTATCAGGATATTACCTCGGACGAAATACAATCTACCTACCCATGAATTCGAAGAACGTTCACACACACACATATATATATATATATATATATATATATATATATGTGTGTGTGTGTATAGTGAGAGAGAGTATGTTAGTCTTCTGTGAATGTATTCATATATATCCCATACGCAGTGCGTTTATATACATGGATATTTATACAAAAGTACTCAAACACACATACACACTTATACATTCTGACAAATTCTTATATGTATAGATGAGGTCTGTATATAAATGTACGTATATATTAGCGTATTATTTTAAAGTAAGTTAATATATGTACATACATATATATATGTGTGTGTGCGTTTGTTTGCCATATATATATATATATATATATATATATATATATATATATATATATAGTTTATAGTTTTGCTAAAACTATTGCCGGTAGTTGTCAATATCAGTGCTTCATGTCTTGGAGTTTGCGGTCAAGCATAAATTAAAAATGTCGCCACTGGCTGTTGGCCTCAGTATCCACCTGTGTGTGTTTGTGTGTGTGGAGAGAGATATCAAGAGGAGAAGTGCTAAGAGCTATAAGTGTTAAGGGTAATTGGAAGTCCATGATCGGCTACGTCCTGAAAGGGCACTTCACGAAATATATTTATATACTAGTTATCCACATATAAGCCTGTTTCGCTGTATCAAATCTCATCAGTGTGGATAAACTTCAACTTGCTTACAACCGGGATAGAAAACTTCATCTAAAAAAAAAATCTCTCAAAATATTAAAATCTTGAATTGAAAATCTAAATATATGACACATGAACACATCAATAATTCAAATTTAGGTTTTAGCCGTCGGTTTGAATAGAAAAAGAATCATTGTAGGGATAACTCATCGAAGAGATCCCTGATATCAGTCAGTCAGTTAAGTGCCATACGTGATACACGCTTGGGCGATCATGTCTCGAAAGAGACATGACTGACTGGGCAGAAGATTATCCCGCAGTAGGTTGCCATTGCTTTCTGCGGTAGACTGGTTGCCGACCAAGACTATAGAACCCAATCTGTCCTGTTATTTAACCCATAACTGGAATGAAAGAGACGAATTAATACCTTTCCCAAGGGTATTTGCGCGTAAGTGAAAGCGATGAATTCAGCTGGAATTCGAACTCCGCTACCCGATTTCTCGTTCCGAGCCGATATACACTGCGCCACAACGCACATACAATGTTTTAAAGAGCTATAAAAATTTGTTCTCACAACTATAGCTCTAACTTATCGAGAGCTTTTCAGTGAAAGAGTTCATGATATCATTTCTGACGATGGGTCTCTGTTTGGGAACCGGAAGGAAATGAATACACTACTACTACTACTAATAATAATAATAATAATAAAAATAATAACAATATTAATAATAAAGCTCTTGAACAGATGAAACAACGCTGGCAAAACAAACCCCTGCTTGCCCAATATCCAGAACGTGCTAATAAACCCAATGTTGATAAATTTAAAACTCATCGATTGTTACGGGCATCTGGATTAACATCTGAAACTGAAGGTTTTATTCTTGCAGCGCAAGACCAAAGTTATTTCACTAGGAACTTTCAGGCAAATATTATGCATAAGAATGTGGATCCAACATGCATGTTCTGTGATAAATACCACGAAACAATAGACCATCTAATCTCAGGATGATCTGTACTTGCCCCCAAATGAATATGAAGATCGTCACCATAGAATAGGTATGTACAAAAAATCACTGCCGATTTTCGATACCTCAATTTAAATTTAATTTTTAAAAATAAAAACGTTTTCTTGAAGCTTTAATTTTACCTTTAATTGAAAGCCAAGAGATTAAATTTACTAATTACCATAAGCAAAATACCCTGGTTTAGTTCAAACCGAAATTATATTGCTCGGAATCAAAAATTTCACTGCAAAAAAATTTTTTTTTAAATTTACCGCCATTATTGACGAATTGACAGATCATGTAAACAGTAGCTAAATTTCTGATTTAAAAATCTTGCAAAAAAAAAATATACCTCCTTGACACGTTATTTAAGTTGATTTTTATAATTGAAACCTTCCTTTATCTGATTTCAAACAAGTATTAAGTGCTTACTGACTTGATATTTACGAAATAAATCACTCTTTAAAAACAGTAGCCCTCTTGTCAGCGCTTATCTAGGCGATAAATTACGTGTTGACAAGTAGCAGGTGTGAATGACGTTTGGATGGCGGCCGTAAGTGACAAAAAAATCGTGTAGCTTAAAACGTAATATTTGGAAATTTAAATTTTTTTTTGTTTTTTAACTAAATAGTAAAATTAAAAATTTAATATAATATTTTCAGCAAGTATAACATTTTATAGAATTTTAGTTTAGATTTATAGCCAGACTATGCTTTCTGAATAAATAAAAATAAAATATGCTTTCTGAATAAATAAAAATAAAATATGCTTTCTGAATAAATAAAAATAAAATGTGCTTTCTGAATAAATAAAAATATGCTTTCTGAATGAATAAAAATTTAAATTTCTTTTAAAAGAAAGAATTAAATTAAAATAACCGAACTGTTATTTATTAATATTTTTCTGAAATATTAAATATTTTTATGTTTAGATATTACATATTTATCTTACATTATTAATATGCTTTCTGAAAAAATTAAATTTCTTTTAGAATAATTTTAATTTAATAAAAAAAGAATGAAATTAGAATCAAAGTTTGGTTTGTTTAGTTTTCGATGTAAGGGGAATTCATCCAAAGACTTGTTAACTTCTAAAAACAATACGACCTCTACGGAAACTTGTTTCGATCCGTATGGAACACCGTACTTAATAAAAATTTCCAAAATTTAATTATTTTTAATTATTTTAAAAGTAAAATGGGTGAATGATTTTTATTAAACTTTTCAATTTTCGATAGGCAATGTGATAATCAATTCTTAAGTAAGAGGAAATTAAACAACGTTTTAATAAAAGGTTTTTAAAATATTTTTAACACTTTTATGAATTATTATAATAAAAAATTAAAAAATAAAAACAATTATTTCAAAATTTTATTAGTAAACGAAAAATTTTTTTTTCTTCAGAGTATAATGTCCTTAATAATTATTATTTATTCCAGCAATTAAAAGTTTATCAAATTAAATTATATCAGAGATTTATTGCATTTTTATTTTACTCTTCGGAGCAGATTTTCGGCCAGGTTGTCCACTTTAGAATAAAAAACATAGATGATTTATATGCCCCAATGAGTCCTGCATTTAACTAATAAAATAAATTTATACAGATATTAAAATTTATTAAAATTTCATGGATTTACGTAGAGGGGGGGGTAACAGTTAAAAAAAAATATTTTCACCAAGAAATTTAAAAAAATAATAATTTCAAAAATAATTTCATTCATTTATGAATGAGTACTGAAAGTTTCATTCAAATCTGACTATTATTTGATTTTTGCGAGAATTTTGAAATTAATGTGTTTGTTACCGTGAAAAAAGTGGGTTGTATTAGCATTACCACGTAACCTATTGTAATAAAGGCGTAATTTTTTTTTTAGCCGCTAACTCAAATAAAACAACATTTTCTATCAAAATTTCGAAAATGTTAGCAGAGATTCAAAAAATTTTAAAAATAATTAAAAATTGCTTTGATCTTTCCTCTTAATAAAAATATAAATATTTTGATGGAAAAAGTTAGTTTTATTAAGTTTATGAACTTTTTTATTCATACTATGCTGTTTCATGCTGTTTTTTAGCGATATTTTGTACGTACCTACCATAGAATAAGGCAATATTTACACTGGACAATGTGCAAACACTATCGAAAATGTAAAGAAACACTGGTATGAACTTCACCCAGTACAGGTTAGAGAAATAAAAGATGTCACCATTCTATGGTATTACACCATCTATACAAATAGAAAAATTAACGCAAATAGGTCGTTTATTGTTAAAAACCAAAAAAAGAAAATTTGCTTATTAATTGATATATAGCAACCAAGCAAGTTAAAAAACTGTCAAAATATAAAGACCAAAAACTGTGGAAATTGAAAACAAGTATCGTTCCAGTTATAGTGGGTGCAAACACATTAAAAAAATCCCAGGAAACCCCAGCTTAAGAGATATACAAAAAACTGTTTTGTTAAGTACAGCCCACACATGAAAGAGAACTTTGTCTATGTAACGCTCTGGATGTAAGGGAGATATGAAAAACGTGAAATGGAGTCATAGCAACACACCACCACCTGTCTTTGATCTTCCTGCAGACTTGGTAGGTGATGCGACCATAGCAGAAATAAATTCATAATGAAAAATAACACAATAATAATAATTACCGAACCTAGTTTTGTAAACCAGAGATAGGTATGGTACAAAATAATATGTATTAAATATGTATTTTATTTAACTGCAGAGCGAGCTTATATGAAAGTGACAATCTGAGCAAATATCTAACACTTAGAAGACATTTTAAATGTTATAAGATATGAAAGTGACTGTATTATTAGAAAGCTTTGAACGCACCCCAACCCCCAGATTCTTAGCAAAAAGCCTGGAAGAATTAAAGATCTGTGCAAATATATTGATATGTCAAAAGACAACATGAATAAAAGTGATTTGGTTGCTTGATCTGCAGAATTAAAAATATTTACTGTCACTTGATCCTGAGTATGAATTATTCTAGAAGTGACTGTTCTATATGCGAAATATATAACGTTAAGTAAGTGAAGTAGCTGGTTCTGTGTTTTATCGAATGCCATCCGAGTAAGTTCAAACTTTGCGATCTGAATTTTTATGGTTCATAAAGTCTCGTATTTATTTGGTATATTTAAAAAGTTGCACTAAATCTTTAAGAGATTCAATGGTTCTCCATGTTTCGCTATCAATATGCGACAGTTGACACGACTTGATAGGAGAAAAAAAAAGAAAACAAAAGGTGGAAATTGAATTGCTTTAGACAGAAATTAAAGAGGCTTTCAAGATTCCACATATGTTTTATGGATAGTTTTAATAATTTTAAATAAGCTATTCAATGTTTATTATTCAGATCTTGAGGATACTGCTGTTTAATCTTTTTTATATTGAGAAGGGTATATGCAGCTTCATGGAAAATCTATATATGACAGATGAAGAGGTTGTTTCACTTAGTTTCTGACTATATTATTTCTTTAAATAACATGTTTTTGTTTATCATCTTATTATGCAGGTTAAATTATATCTCTTGAATTTATTTCATATTACTTAGCAGCCATTCATTACCCATACTTTCCGAAGGCTATCTAAATCTTTATAATTATCTTTCATTTTCACTACATTTTAAAATACATAAACTTCTATTTACTCTGTTTATTTAAAAAATAAATGTATGCAGTTTTTTAAAATTTTTGCATTCGTATTAATTCAAATTAATTTTCAGTTAGCCTACCATTCATTTGTTGTAATCTTTTAATAGTATCTTAGATCTGCCTTTGGGTATAGGAGTTAAAGTAGGTGTTTTTTCCATTAATTGGTAGGTTTATATCAAATACTTCCAAATACAGACGTTACTATTCGATGGTGGTTGAATGACAAAATCGAGATTACTAAAAAATATATATACAATTTAAAGAACTACAATAATAATTCACACACACACACACACACACACACACACACACACACACACACGCACGCATATATTAATTATTTAATATAAATATTATTAAAGTCAACAGAAATTTTGTGTTGATTCATTTTACTTATCGACTATTACACATTATGAAAAATTCTTCTCAGAAAAAGAATAAATTCCGTCAGAAATTTAACAAATTTCATTTTGATGGCTCAAGCTTGTCTGAGAAAGAACATTAGTAACTGAGAAAAAACTGATGAATAAAGTTAACTGACACAATATCTGTTGCCTTTGATAACATTTGCCTTGAAGAACATTTACTGCCTAAATACGCAGAATATTTATATAATTTTTACTCGTGCATGAATGAGTCTTTAACTCATATTTTATTAAAGTTTACCCCTACGCTATATTAAAACATAACCAGTTATTTTGTTAGCCATTAAATTCACGTACGTCCCCTTCCATACACACACACACACATATATATATTATATATATATATATATATATATATATATTGAGCACACTGGAAGAATGATAAACTTTGAAAACAGTAGTTACTCTGGCATGTACGTATCGTTCATTCAGTAATGAATTTGAGCACACTGGCTATTGGGTGTGTATGATGATAATATACACGCTAAAAGTCTGCCTTCTTCTACCGAGCGACCTAAGCCCAGAGGTAGAACCGCGGACTGACGCCAATTCGGTCGGGTTTCAGTCCTGAGTTTGTAATCGGGGTCTAACCGTATTAGATCGGGGTCTAACTGTACTGATGAGCTGTGATACAGCGAAACAGATCTGTCTGCGAATGACTATACATATATATATATATATATATATATATATATATATATAAGAATAAAAAGAGACAATAGGAAACAGATTACTTCTGTGAATATTTACATATAAATCTTTCTCGTTCTGTCTATATATATATATATATATATATATATATATATGCGAGGGAACAGCTGGATTCGGTGCATTGACATAGAAATTGAGAGTGAAACAAATATAAGTTGCTGAGGATACATTAATATACGCGAGAATGACACGGGAAAATTTTACTGTTTTCTTATTTTCATTTTCTGGTGAATCCTAATTCTTAAGTTAGTGAGTAAATAAGCACATGATGAATTCTAGCAAAATAAAAAATATCTTAACAAAATATTACAATAACAACCATAAATATGAATCCTGGTTGTTATTTTAGAAAGTGGGTACCAGTAAATAAATTGTAATTGAGGAATTTGCCATTTCACTGAAGAAAACAGTTAACCCTTTTTTCTTTCTTTCGTTCTTCCTTTCGTTTTTTTAAAACAGAATAATCTATTATTTATGAGGTTTTAGCAATATATAATTTACCCTAATATTTTTCTTTCTTTCACTGAAACCAATTAGTGTCTTTTCACCTTTTGCCGAGTAATCAGAGCAGAATTGTTCATTATTTATCAGGTATTAGCAGAACGTAACGGTCGTGCGCTCAAACAAAGGCCTGGAAAAATATAATTATCATAGGATTGTTAAAAAATATATGCTTCTTTTCTCAACTGACCTGGGAGGTTCTGTTTTAAATACGAAGATATTTAAGATGGTTTCCTTTAAAAAAAAATAGTGTATAATTTTGAAATCACATGTATTTAAGAGAAAATATTTTTGTAAACTTAATAATCAGTGTATTTGCTTTGGCAGAAAACTATACATTATTGCCAGGCAGATTTAATATTTAAGAGATAATCGTCTGGCAAATTTAATAGCCTGCGAATCTTTCTTTTGTCGACAAATATATATGTTTGTCTGACAGAGTTAATATTAAAGAGATAATATTTTAAGCAAATTTTATTATCAGCGAAATTACTTTTGTCGACAAGTATACATTTTTGCCTGACATATTTGATATTTAAGGGATAATCTTTTGGCAAATTTAATAGTCCACGAATTTGCTTTTGTTGACAAGTATATATGTTTGTCAGACAGATTTACTATTTAAGAGATAAGGTTTTGGCAAGTTTTGTAATCGGCCAATTTGCTTTTGTTGACAAATGTAAATGTTTGACATACAATTTATGAAAAATTGACTTGCAAGTTTACTCCTCCCACTGCAAATCATTCCATCTCTCAATCAGCTTATATAGAGGAGTTTACATTTTTTGTTTGCACAAGGGAGATTCCTTGTACAGATATGCATACTTAAGCATGTATTTCTATCCTTGTTTGTATGAGCACGTGTGTGGTGGGGTGAGCACGCAATACGTATGAATTTATTTGATTATGGTTTTCCGGGAAGATGGCTCACATGGGATTTTTTTAAGATATTCATTCATAATTTCTTTTTTTGATCACATTTTAGTATTTGAGCAACATAGCTTCTATCAATGTTACCCCAGAAAATTAAATAAATTTGTTTTTGTAAGCATGTTTGTTTTTTATTGTATTTTTCTTAACTTTGTTTGCTATTAGCACGCAAGCTAATCTGCCTTGAAATTTCGATGGCATTTACTTTTGTGGTCTGTGCTTACAGAAGCTGGCGTAGACTAGTGTCAGAAAATGATTGCCTAAAGCAGAAAAATGGTAATTTTCTGTACGGCATGCGATGCGTGCTAATGTTGAATGTCAACAGAAGAGACTGAAACCGTATTTCTTTTTTATTTGAGTGCTTATAAACATTTACTTATAAATTTTGAATTTGTATATATTAGAAATATTTCAAAGAATTGTATCGTCATAAAAAATAATTCTTTTTTTTATGTATGACATATAGAAAGGAAATATTTCAATACTTGATGAATGTATCAATTCAGGTTACTTGTAGTTAAGTAAATGTACGAGTATTATACACTGTTTCAAAATGAAATTTTAAAATTATTGTTTTTTCTATTTCATATATTGTGTCCGATTTTCTGTTAATTTGTTTTTATCAAAATCAAAAGTGCTGATAAAATTTCAAGAGCTCAGATTTTTTGATCTGTTCTCTTAGACGAAACAGGGGATACAAACATAGTTAAATCAGGAGATATTTCGATGTCTGCTGGTTCAAGATGTTTTGAGTGGGTTTTTGCATATTCTTCTTTATCTGTGCTTAAAACCGCAAAATTCATCTTTCTGAAAATTCAGAGAAAAGCATTTTCTTAGCAGAAAACATGTTTTATTATTATCCATTTTTATGTCAGCTTCCGTATAAATAAATGGAAAACATTATAGTCGAAATGAATTTAGTTAAAAAAAAATTGAAAATCATTGAGAAAACGTGTGATTTGAATAAAAACCAAACAATTTCATGACAAAAAGTGTTACAAAATTATTCAAAGGGAAATAAAATTCTGTAGATATGAAAAGTCTATAGAAATGGAAAGGAAGAAAGAATAATTGAAAATGAAATGGACTTCGATAAAAAAAAATTAAATATCGCATAAAAATATAAGTAAAATGAAGAAGTAAAAGTAAGAAAACCATAACAAATGGCAATAAAAAGAAAATTTTAAAAACATTCGGTTAAAGAAGATATGATGAAATTGTCATTTTTATGAAGAATTACAATTGTAATACAGTTTATGATTAGAAAGTTTCATACTTAATGTTTTTCATTATAGGATTGCCTTTTAATCTTGAATAACAAATTAAAGGTAAGATTTTTTCAAATGCGTAACAACAAAAATATCTGAAAGGTAGCAGAAGTATTACATACACCAAACGTCAGTATCAACACACACGCACATATTAACTATATATATATATATATATATATATATATATATATATATATATATATATATATATACATGGGTGTGCCTGTGTGAAAAATACAAAATTTTAAATAATAAGAAAATAATATTCTGACAAAGATAATCATTAAAACAAAAATCGTTAACATTTTACACATGACAAATAACAAATTTTTCCAAGTGAAAATAAACTATTCGGCCATACCACTCAGATCACTGGTTCACCGTAGTTAAATAACATCGAGCCTGATCGGTATCAAGATGGGTGGCCTGTTAGGCGTACCAGATGCCGTATCCTTGTTTTTGGCGTGTTGTGATGGATAGTGGCAAGGAATAGTTAATCAGAGAGTCGAGTTCTCTTTGTGTTTGTTATATGCACTTACGCGCAAATACCTTTGCGAAATGTATGAATCCATCTATTATTTTTCCAGCTATGGGCTAATTAATATGACTACTATCACTAAAACATTATTATCTCCATGCAAATTATCTGGCTTTAAATAACATATAAAGGGTTGATAACCTGTAGAAAAGTAATCAATCAACCAACCAACCAACCATGTAAGGAAAAATATTATCAGATATCGGAGAAATAGGATTTTATTTAAGAAAAAATAAAAGATAAATTCTGACAAGGCAAACATTATGTTTCTATAGTCATTCGTAATACATAAATACGTATAAGCTAATCTGTAAAGAAATTGAGAAAATAAACAAGTAATTAACAAAAGATAATTGGAAAGTGTCTTTTCGAAAAAAATCATCAAGGGAAATAAACTTTGAGCATAAGTAATATTAAGAAAAGATAAAGGATCAAAATAGAAGTAAAACAAATATAACAAACACTAACAAATAGGCTTAAGTTGCAGAAAAATACGCAGAGATAACAAAATATGATTAGTGATGCAGGAAAGAAAATAAGTGAAGTAGGAATCTATTCTACTTGTAAACATTTGACTAAGCAAACATCAAAACAAGTTAGTAAATAACATTCAAAAACCTTTACATATAGTAATAGTAATGTCATTATTTGTCGTTTCCTTATCGGGAAACTTTCGGCATTCGTTGACCGAGCGTCCATTACGGCTTTCGTTTGAAAATTGTAAGATGTTTCTATGAAAACACTTTTCAGGAAAAAAAAAGCTACTTAATTCTAATAAAGCGTATTGCTCTTTCCAGAGTTAATAGAGGTTTTCCTCTCAACCCTTTCTTCGAATTAGTATGGTACATCTTGATTATGCTTCATTTATTAAATTTCTTATCAGTTTTTTATAGTTATTTGTTGGTGATTCTGGAGCGGTCGTCCACAATGTTCAAAGATGGATGGTCCTTGCTGAAAATCAACATGCTTAATTTGCTCGTAGCCATTTTTATTGATTAATCTGAGAAGTCAGTAGTGTACACGTGACACTTTACATATTTCTGGGCGAGTTTGTAGCCTTATGATACTGAGCAAACCTAAACCTATTCTATGTTCAGAATATTTATTTCCTATACTAAATTTGTTATAACTTATGACAGCAATACTCAATTGTTGGTCTAATCTGACTATTGTAAAAATATATTATAGCCAGAGGAGTTAGATACTTCTTGGAGAGATAGAATGATCCGATCATTTTTCCAACATTTTCGCGCGCGCGTGTGTACAAAATTTAAAATAATAAATAAATAATATTTTGACAAAGATAATCAGTTAAACAAAAAGAAAATCTTTAACATTTTACAAATGAAAAATATTAAATTCTTTCCAAGAGAAAATATGCTTTTCGGTCATATCACTCTAATCACTGGTTCACATATGATCACCGTAGTTAAATAGCGTCAAGCCTGATCGGTATCAAGATGAGTGGCCACTTAGTCGTATCAGGTGACGTAACCTTGGTTTTGCGCGTGTTGTGATGTATAGTGGCACGGAATATTTAATCAGAGAGTCGAATTTTAATTACCTTTGAGTTAGTTATATGCATTTACGCACAAATAGGTATCTGCGCGTAAGTACATTTAGCCAACTCAAACTTAAATTGTATGTATGAGTTCCGCTTGAAGTTTGTGCAGAGCTTGAATGCCAATAGACGTCCACGGCAAGAAGCTTTCTTGAGAGAAGTCTCATCCATAATGATAGGTAAAACCTTACGGTCCACTCGGTGGGAGCTGCATATACAAAAACAGACCATACGTAAGAGTATCCATGTCTAACGCCATGTTTAAGTTGATATATAAATTCATAATTTAATATTCAACATTTTGAATTAAGCAATTGTTTCCGAAATTCTTCTATCTGTGTCGCTAGAAACAGATACATTTCGGAGAAAAACAACTTTTATGCCGATTAACTTTTCATTGGACAAGATAAATCTAGCGTAGATTTCCTTTGCGGAGAACCTACACTTTCACGTAACGTTGCTATTAGTGTTGTCGGATCTTTTTTCTCAGATATCTATGACAATGAGTAATTATATGTCAATTCTCTGTTACCTACAAACATGCATCAGTCAGTCAGTTGTGCCATACGTGATACACGCTTTGGGACGAAAGAGACATGACTGACTAGGAAGAAGATTATCCTGTAGTAGGTTCGCATTACTTTCTGCGGTAGACTGGTTTCCAGCCAAGGCTATAGAACCCAGTTTGTCCTATTATTTAACCAATAACTGGAGGGAAGAGACAGATTAATACCTTTCTCAAGGGTATTTGTGCATAAGTGAATGCAAAGAATTCGACTGAATTTCGAATTCGACACCCCGATTTGTCGTTACGAATCGATATCCACTGCACCACAACGCACATATGCATGCACAAATATAGAAAATATACTTTCACTATCAATTTCTGCCTGTATACAACCTGATTCCTACATTAACCCATTTATAGACATTGAAAATATTTTTTAAATAGGAAATGCTGTCGTAATAATGAGCCTTTCAGGTATTAACAACATACCAATACTACTTTTTCTTCATGTTCCGTATCTCTTCAGGACGTAGGAGATCATGGACTTCCACTTAGCACTGTCTCTTGTCGCTCACAAGGACACATTTCAAAAGCTAACCAGAGAACTAAAAGACAGTAAAGTCTTATTGGAAACAAAGAAAAGAGTGCTGGATTGCTACGTGAACCATGTTATTCTGTATGGCGGTGAATGTTGGACGATCGCCTCAAGGATGAAATGGGCTTGAGGCAGCAGCAATTTGGTTTCACAGAATGATACTGAGGATACTATGGACTGAGCAATTGACTAAAGACGAGGTGCTGGAGAGTATAAAAACCAGGAGAAAACTCATATTTAATATAAGGAAGAGACAGACGCGGTTTTTGGGACATGTAATGGAGACGGAGGGCATGGAAAATATATTACCCACAGGACGGATAGTTGGAAAGAGAGACAAGGAAAACAGCGTGATGCTTACTTTATAGGCATGAGAAATTGGATGGCGGAGTGGTGTCTTGGAGAGATACTATCGGAAGAATATTGAGAACATACGAATAATCTTTTCGTTTTCCACATTACTTATGTGTATGGGTTGTATTCGTGAAACACATAAATAATTTCTTTTTTTTATGGAACGATATTAAAACATACATATTTTATTGCATTTTCCAAAAATGTTTTTGGAAATTTAGTGAAAAATAATAATATTTCTTAAATATTTATATTCTGATCATGAATCATTTTTATCCTGAATTTTCTTGACTGTTTAAAAAATGATGATTACTGAATCGTTCTATTTCTTCAGATTTCTAAGTTTAAGAAACAGTATGGTGAGGTGATAAGGATATTGAACATAAAATCAGACAGTAAATTTAGTTCCATATGCGATACACCTTTGAGCGATCACATCTCGAAAAAGACATGAGTGACTTGGCAGTAGTTTGCTATTACTTACTTCAATAGACTGTTAGCCAACCAAAGCAATAGAAACTAAACTGTCCTGCCATTTAACCTATAGCTAGATGGAGAAAACGAATTAATACCTTTCCTAAGATTATTTTCCAAGCTGTATTCCAATTGCGATTCGAACTCGGCTCACGATTTCGCGTTCTAAACCGATATCCACTGCACCACAACGCGCACAAAATAGGCTACGCTAAATATAGTCTCACCAACACAGCATATCGCTATAAAACAAAAATCGTAATCTGTAAACGCGAGTCTCATTTTCTTTTTCTATGTGGCGTCTCCCTTTAGGACCTATCCGACAATGGCCCTCCACATTTCCCTATCCGTTGTAGATCTTAAAACTTCTCCTGTTATGCCGATCAACCCCACCGCTCCACCATCCCTCTGCTCAAGTCATGTTCTATAGCAGGCGTCAACTTTTTGCTTACTCTGTGCCGATTTAGGGTTTTGAAATCATTCAGTATACCAGCAGTGTACGTATTTTTATACAAGTCAAGGTCATTATATGTTCTACAATATATTTTATACAAAAATATACACAATTATATGTAAACAACATTAACATAAATAATTTGTTTTTAAAAGATTTTTTAAAGATTTTATTAATAATGGAAGCCTTACACTTGCATAGTCTTAGCCAGTTGTTCAATATCGGCAACATACTTTGGGTTTTTGATTTTAAACACAATTTATTAAATGTACGTTGTGGGTGCAATGGATATCGGCTCGGAACGAGAAATCGCAGAGCCGAGTTCGTATTCCAGTTAAATGCCTTGCATTAGCTTACACGCAAATACCTCTAGCAAAGATATTAATCTGTCTCTTCCCTCCAGTTATCGGTTAAATAACAGGACAGATTGGGTTCTATAGCCTTGGCTGGCGACCAGTCAACCGCAGAAAGTAATGGCAACCTACTTCGGGAAAATATTCTGCCCAGTCAATCATGTCTCCTTCGAGACATGATCGCCCAAGCGTGTATTACGTATGATACTTAACTGACTGACTGACTAAATGTTTACCTTTTAGGCAACTTCGCGGTGGACTTAACACTCACAGGAATATTTTGAACCAAAAGCCGAAGAAAAAACAAAATCATTTTTCTTCAAACAGTAAAAAGATCTCGGCAGGGATGTCTAACAGTTGAGAATAACAGCAAACTTTTCTAAATTTTTGTCTTCCAAAGATTTCTTTAGTTCAACATATCATGCCACTGGAAATTGCTTCGCGTGCCACCTGTGGCACGTTTGCCTTATGTTGCCGACCCCTCTTTTATGATCTTCTTCTATGTGCCCTGTCCCTTCAGGACCTAGGCGAACATGACTTTCCTCATTTCTCTATCCCTGGTGGCTCTGAGCACGCCTTCTCCTGTTACACCATGCAACCCTCGTTCCGTCATCCACCTGATTAGGTCCTTCAAATATGTTATCCGTTGATTTCCTCTGTCTCTTTCTCCCGCTATCTGGCCTGTTAGTATCAGGTTCTCCAAGCCCTCCTTCCTCATTGCATGTCCCAGGAACTTCAGCTGTCTCTTCCTAATGCTCAGTATTAATTTCCTTTTTGTTTCCATCATATCTAAGACCTCATCATTGCTCACATTCTCGATCCATGATATTCGCAGCATCCTTCTGTAGAACCACATTTTAGTTGCTTCAAGTTTTTCCTTTATCTTTGAAGATATTGTTCAGTATTCACTGCTATATTGAAGGACGGAAAGCACGTAACAATCCAGTACTCTCTTCCTTGTTTCTAGCAAAATTGTCCTGTTCCTTAATACCTTACTCAACATCTGGAATGCTTTATTCACCATGCCAATTGGCCTTCGGATGTCTTTGTCGCACTTTCCGTCTTTTGTTATAACACTTCCCAGGTATTTAAGTTTTTGTACCTGCTTGATTCTAGTATCTCCGACATTTATTTGGCATATTCCTCTGCCCTTTTTACTGATGACCATGCATTCGGTTTTCTTGCAGTATATTTCTATTCCTTTCTTGTTACTTTCTTCAGCTACCTTCTGTAGGATGTCTTGTATTTTCCTTTCTGTGTCTGCAATCAGCACTGTATCATCTGCGTATCTTAAATTGTTTAAATTGTGGCCTCCGATTACGAATCCAGGCATAACTTCTAGGGCCCTCAAAATATTCTCGCTGTACTAGTTGAAAAGATCCGGTGAAAAGACACATCCTTGTCTTACGCCACTTTCTATCTTTGTATATCTACTCAATTCATTACCTGTCCGTATGCAAGCGGTTTGCTGCCAGTAAAGATTCTTGATTACTCTCAAGTCTTTCCCAAATATGTCCAGGCTGCCGAGCATCTCCATCAGTTCTTTTTGGCGTACTTTGTCAAACACCTTCGCATAATCAATAAAGCACAGTTATAAGTCCTTCTTCATTTGTATTGCCCTTTCATAGAGCATCCTAATCATAAATATGGCATTCCTTGTTCCTGTATCTTTAAGAAAACCACACTGTTCTTGTCCTATCTCTGGCCTGATTCTGCTTCTCGCTCTATTCATCAGGATTCGGACGATCAGTTTTGTTATATGGCTCATTAAACTGATGGTTCTGTGGAGTTTGCACTCGTTTGCTCCTGTCTTCTTAGGTAGTGCTATGAAGATAGATTTGCTGAGGTTATTTTGTATTACCCCACTATTATAAATTTCATTTATTATTTCAGTATTTTTCTCTATTCCAAATTCTTTCAGGGCTATCCGCAGATCTATGACTATGCCGTCTGGTCCAGCTGCTTTGTTTCTGTTCAATTTGGCAACTAGAGATTCCAACTCAGACTTTAATATTTCCGGTCTGTCCTCATCTTTGCGTATTATTGGTTACTCTCTCTCTCTCTTGTCGTGAAAAATACCTTTTATATATTCTTCCCACCGTTGGAGTATTTCCTCTTACTCCAAAATGATTGTTTCATTGTGTTGAAGAGCAAGTTTTTTGTCCTGTCAGGTCTTTTTTTTCCTTATGCATGTATGCTTTATTATTCCTGCTTAATCACTACTTCAGCACATTTGTCATTGAACCATTTCGCTTTAGCCTGTCTACATTTTTTCTAATTTCCTTGTGTAGTTCCCTGTACTCCATTCCATGCCTTGATGTCATTTTCTGCCTCCTTTGCATCATGTCCAGAATCTCTTCAGTCATCCACTCGTTTTTCATTCTTCATCTAATTTCCTTTGGGGCAATGTTGTTTGCTGATGTCAGTATTGCTTTCTTTAGCGCACCCCATTTCTAGTGTCCTTTTTCAATTTGTTCTTCGTATTTGGTTTTCACTTTGTTAGTGTATTCTTTCTGTAGGTTGAGGTCATTCACGAGAGCGTTGTATATCAGTTTTGATGCTGCACTAGGCTACTTCAATCTCCGAAATTTCACTTTTAATTTGCAGATGACTGAGACGTGGTCGCTTCCAATGTCAGCGCCTGGATAGGCTTTGCTTTGAACTACTGCATTTCTGAATTTGCTGGTTATGCAGTCTATCTGGTTTTTGTGTCAACTCCTGCGCTTCTCCATGTCCACAGACGTCGTGGGCGTTCTTTAAATCCGGTGTTACTTATTACCTGGTCATTGCTATACACCATGGCACCTATTTTTATCCTCGTTCGTTGCGGATTCCTAAGCCAAAGTTGCCAGTTGTCATTCCTTCCCTCTCCTTGCCTACTTTGGCATTCAAATCTCCCATGATGATCCTGATTTCTTGGCTTTTACATTGAGCCTTGGCCTTCTCTAAAGTGGAGTAAAAGGTTTCTATTTCTTCCTCGATGCTTTCTGTTGTTGGGCCATATATGACTACAATTGCTATGTTGAACGGTCTCCCTTTCAGTTTTACCAGGAGAACTCTTTCGGAGAACTGGCAGTATCTCAAAACACATTTCTTCATTTCTTTGTCCAGTATTAAGCCGATTCCTTTTTCATTATTTTTTTTAGTCCAAAATATTAATTATCTTTGCTCTTATTTTCTTGGTTGATTTCACTGAATATTTCTATAAAGATCGCAAATGCTAGTCAAACGATCATGTACATCTAATGTAGTTCGACATTCAGCGATAATGTTGTTAAATATCTTATACATTTCTCAGAGCGTTTCTTCTCTCTGTTTTTTGTTGTGTACACGTTTCTAGTTAATTTTCTTTGTGCATACACGCTTTGATTTGTATGTTAATGTCCGTCAATTCATTTTCTTGCATAATTTTTTCACATTTTTAGATATGTTATACGTGATACACGATTTGGCGATCATGATTCTTTCGATACATGACTGACTGGGAAGAAGATTTCCAGTAGTAGGTGGCCATAATTTCTGCAATATAATAGGTGCCAACCAAAGTTGTAGAACCCAATCTGTCCTGCTATTTAACCCATAGCTAGAGGGAGAAGAGACGTATTCATACCCTTCTTAAATGTATTTACGCGTAAGTTTATAGCTAATTCAACTGGAATTTGTACTCGGTTCCCCGATTTCTCGTTCCGAGCCGATATCCACTTCATGCTTTTATTAGATAGACATTTGAAAAATATTATCAACAAGACTTGATTAGTAAATATCAAACTAGTAATTAATTTATTGTATACAACTTATCAGCTATTATAATGTTTAAATAGCATGTTTTATTCAAAATAAATATATTTTGAAATGTTTACAAGTATCAGTTGCTTATGTTACGAATATTATTAAATAATATTTAAATAACATGTTTATTCAAAATAAATATATCTTGAAATGTTTTTAAATATCACTTGTTTATATTACGTATATTATTTTGCCTATATTGATTGCACAATAAAATATGACAGATTGTTAAAAGTTACTTAAGTGGGAAGAGAAAAGAAATTGCGAAGGAAAAATACAGTAGGGATTAACGATGAAATCAAAATGTCAGCGCAATAAACGTTTTTTCTCATCACTGCAATCTCCGCAGTAATAAAAATTCGTCTTTATTATTTATCTTTCCGAACATAAGAACCTCTTTGTGGGACTACACATATCCGTTTCTTTTAAGCTCATTCTCCTTAAATCTGTCTATTAATTCTCACACGTGCAATAAAACCATTTTTATTCCCACGTGCTTATTCAACTTGCAATTTTATCTCTATGCGCAAAGAAACATGAGATCTAACGAGAAAAGTCAACACAACTTCGGCTTGACCTATAGGGAATTATATTATTTGAAGACCTGTTTTCTATAATGACAAAATATCAAGCTGGAGAAAACATTATATATATATATATATATATATATATATATATATATATATAATGAATAATTATTGATTTTGTTTTTATTGAGCTATAATTTTTCTACTGAAAATATATATATATAATGTACATTACTAAGAATGTACATTATATATATATTATTATATCACTCTAAACATTATAATTAAATACGTTTTTTATATTTTTTATCGCTTGCTTACAGTAAAATGACAGTTAATGGGATTTTTTGGTATAAACAATATTTTTCAGATTTTTCATATTAATCACACACTCCCACACACACACACATGGATTGATGATCATCTGCCTGTTATGCATGACGTACATTAACATCGTAGATAATTTTATGTGTATGTAAATCTGTAAAAATTGTAATATGTTT